>JASDQU011375626.1:3231-17912 GCA_032191745.1 Picea mariana
TTTTGTAATTATATAAAAAAAAAAATTTGTTTTTTTTTTTCTTTTTAAATTTCAATTCTTTTATTTTTCTTAGTTTTTTTAGTTTTAATTTATCAAAAAAAAATTCAATTATATTCTTTTGCTAAATGTTTAAAAATAGTGTTATTTAACTACAATGATTTTCTATTTATTAAAGTAAAGGTAAAAAATGTGTTAAAAATGATGATTTCCACTATATTTAAAACAATATGGAACCATAAATTAATTAAGGAGAGGAAAAATGGTATTTTAAAAAATGTAAATGGTAAAAAATATTTTAAGATTGAAAGAAGCATAGAAAAATGACTAAAAACACTATTGATAAAAAAAGAAAAAAGAAAAAAAAATTGAAAATAAATGAAAAAACAAGCATTTAAAAAGAAAAGTGAAAACATTATGTATCTCAAAATTTAAAATATCAAAAAAACACCTAAAAATTGAAGGGGGTGCTACCGGTAGCACCATTTTTAAAAACATGGTAAAAAACTTGACCCCCCAAAAAACGAGAACTCTGTAGAGTTTTCGTTAAGTTGGTAACTATGTTAGTTCCGGAGGGCGTAGTTCAAGAGGTCATAGTTCCAGAGGGTGTAGTTCCAGAGGTCACAATAGCATAGGTCATAGTTCCAAAGGGTGTAGTTCCATAGGTCATAGTTCCAGAGAACGTAGTTCCACAAGTCATAGTTCCAGAGGGCGTAGTTCCACAGGTCATAGTTCCAGAGGCCATATTTTTAGAGGGCGTAGTTCCAGAGGTCATAGTTCCAAAGGGCGTAATTCCACAGGTCATAGTTCCACGCCCTCTCGAACTATGACCTTTGGAACTATAACCTATAGAACTGTGACCTGTGGAACTACGCCCTCTAGAACTATGACTTGTGGAACTATGACCTGTGGAACTACACCCTCTAGAACTATGACCTCTAGAACTACGCCCTCTGGAGATATGACCTCTGGAACTACGCCCTCTAGAACTATGAACTATAGAACTATGACCTCTGGAACTATGCCATCTGGAAATATGACCTTTGGAACTATGACCTCTGGAACTGTGACCTTTGGAACTATGACCTCTTGAAATATGCCCTCCGAAACTTTGACCTCTAAAACTTTGACTTGTGGGACTATGCCCTCCAAAACTATGACCTATGGAACTATGACCTCTGTAACTATGCCCTCTAGAACTGACCTTTGGAACCATGACCTTTGGAACTATGACCTCTGGAACTACGCCCACTGGAACTATGACCTCTGGAACTATTACCTATGGAACTACACCCTCTGGAACTATGACCTGTGGAACTACGCTCTCTAGATCTATGACCTCTGGAACTACGCCCTCTCAAACTATGACCTGTAGAACTATTACCTCAGGAACTACACCCTCTAGAACAATGACCTTTGGAACTATGACCTGTAGAACTGTGACCTTTGGAACTACGCCATCTGGAACTATGACGTTTGGAAATATGACCTCTTGAACTATGCTCGCTAGAACTACCTCTGGAACTATGACTTATGGAACTATGCCCTCTAGAACTATGACCTATGGAATGACCCCAAGAACTATGACCCATGGAATTATGACCTTTGGAACTACGCCCTCTGGAACTATGACCTATGGAACTATGCTCTCTAGAGCTATGACTTGTGGAATGACCCCAAGAACTATGACCCGTGGAACTATGAATTTTGGAACTACGCCCTCTGGAACTATGAACTATGGAACTATGGTCTCTGGAGCTATGCCCTCTGGAACTATGACATGTAGAACTATGACCTTTGTAACTATGACCTGTGGAACTACGCCCTCTAGAACTATGACCTGTGGATCTATGGCCTCTGGAAATACACCCTCTAGAACTATGACCTCTGGAACTATGATCTGTGCAACTACGCCCTCTGGAACTATGACCTGTGGAACTACGCCCTCTAGAACTATGACCTCTAGAACTATGACCTCTAGAACTACGCCCTCTGGAACTATGACCTTTGGAACTATGACCTGTGCAACTATGACCCGTGGAACTGTAACCTCTTGAACTACGTCCTTTGGAACTATGGAATCTTGAACTACTCCCTCTGGAACTATGGAATCTTGAACTACGCCCTCTAGAACTATGAACTCTGGAACTTTGACTTATGGGACTACGCCCTCTGGAACTATGAACTTTCAAGCTATGACTTAGGAAACTATGACCTATGGAACTGTGACCTGTGGAACTGTGACCTATAGAACTATGACATATGGTACTACGCCCTCTGGAACTATTACCTTTGGAACTATGACCTATGGAACTACGCCCTCTAGAACTATGACCTATGGAACTATGACCCGTGGAACTACGCCCTATGGAACTATGACCTCTAGAACTACTCCCTCTGGAACTATGACCTCTGGAACTATGACCTTTAGAACTATGACCTATGGAACTGCGCCCTCTGGAACTATGACCTCTAGAACTATGACCTCTTGAATTATGCTCTGTAGAACTACCTCTGGAACTACACCCTCTAGAACTATGACATGTGGAATGGCCCCAAGAACTATGACCCGTGGAACTACGACCTTTGGAACTATGACCTGTTGAACTATGCCCTCTAGAGCTATGACTTGTGGAATGACCTCAAGAACTATAACCCGTTGAACTATGACTTTTGGAACTATGCCCTCTGGATCTATGACCTGTGGAACTATGGCCTCTGGAGCTACGCCCTCTGGAACTATGACATGTGGAATGACCCCATGAACTATGACTTCTGGAACTACGACCTCCAGAACTTTGACCTATGGAACTATGATCTCTGGAACTTCGCCCTTTGGAACTATGACCTTTGGAACTATAACCCATGGAATTATGACCTATGGAACTGTGACCCAGGAACTATGACCCATTGAACTATGACCTGTGGAACTTTGAACGANAGGTCCAAAAGCTTCCCAATGGGGAGGTGTGATCAGGGGATCAAATTTTGCTCAATTTTCAAAGTGCTCGGAATGCGACGAAAATAGTGCCATTGTGTCCGTCTCGTCTTCCTGATTCCGGCGGTATATTTACTTTCGCAAACGGAGTCCGTATGAAGGAGTTGTCGCGATCTGTCCGCCAAGGCAAACAGACAAAATTTTTGGGATGATGACTGTACCTGTCCGTACAGTCCGTACGGTGACATGGTAGGGTCATACCATCCATACGATGACGTGGCAGGTGGGTGATGTGGTGCATTTTCATTGGTTGATGTGGACGAGTGGCATGTTGACACGTGTCCGATTCATGGCAAATAATAAGGAGACACGTGGCCCAATGCATGGGCGCCACATGTCCCCCATTTGTTTGGTTCATATTGATATATAATATGTAAACGGGAGTCCATGGGGTTCGACCCCGGAACCTCCCCCCATATATAAACCTTATTATAACCGTCCGACCAATACGCCATAGCTTGTGATTTAATATGTAACCCAACACATTTGTTATAAAGTCATTATAATATGCAAAAGGGCGGGGGTCGGGCCGAGGCTTAGCCCCATCCCGTAGTCATATGAAATGATATGTGACTATGTCGCAAGGACCAATGAATGGCGCGGAATATATACCAATGTTTATATTGCATTGTATTCACATATGTATGCCATTGTATAATAGCGCACGTTTGATAACCCATGGTTATATTATATGCGTTTGACCATATTACAATGTGTACACGCGGTTATACATTTGCGCGGGAGTTATACCGTTTGCACGGTTCAAATGGTTAAACCATTTTTACGCCCAGCCTATGGTTCCATGCGCCATGTGCCCAGATACCTAGGCGGTTAGGGGCTGGCGCGCCCTTAACCGTCCTATGGTTTGTACCAGTGCACGGTTGCGTACAGGACTGAGTTTTTTCCCTTAAAAGAGCGTGTGAGCTAGGTTTGTGCAAGAGGGGTATGAATTGTAGAACCAGAGACAGCAAGTTGGAGAAGGAGACTTCAAGGAAGCATATCTTTCTCATTTTTCGGCCGTTTCAGGTGCCGAAAGAGCCCATACAGGGGTTTTGGGACGCTGGGAAGCCATTGGAGCAGTCGGTTTGTCAGGTTGAGCATTGTAAGACATGTTTTTGAGCACTTTTGAGCAATTAATAATATTAAACCATTGGAAGCTGGACCAGGAGATGTAGCCCATAAGAGGGGTGAACTCCTTTATTAAATTGCTGTGTTTATGTGCTTATGTTCAATTTTCATGCTGCTGTCTATGTGTATTTTGCATAAGTAATCCTTAATTTATGGGTTGCAAATTGATCCCGTTGCTTTAAACACATAACATTTCACTTGCAATAAATATTCAACTTTTTCAAGTCTTCTTCAATTTTAGATCAGAACTCTGGAACTATGACCTTGAGAACTATGACCTTAGGAACTTTGACATGTGGAACTATGATCTATGGAACTATGACCTCTCAAACTATCACCTCTAGAACTATGACATGTGGAACTATGACCTCTAGAAATTTGATATGTGGAACTTTGACATTTTCTCTAGTTCCATCCCCCAATATATCAGGTCGGTTTGGCAATAGTGCAGGCGGTGCAAGACCTGATATAATTTATGAAATTCTGTTAAAGTTTCGACCAGTAGAAATGTTTCTGCAATACTGCCACTATCTTTTCGACAACAAAGTGTCCTGCCACCTGATTGTAGTGAGCTTCCCAAATCAGCTTCATGTGCTCGCTTTATGAAATGAAGAGATGCACCAGACAAAACAACAACCCATCCTGAAGATGGAAATTAGCGACCACTGAGTTTTCTCCCAACATTTGGTAGGTGGTGGAGAAGTCAAGGTATGTCTCATAGAGGTGGGGCCATCCAGAGGTCTCATGGTCACAAGTGTCTAGAACCGTGGTGAGTGTCACGACTAGAGGTCGGCTGAGGAAATCAACAATTCAGTTGGTACCTCCTATTTTATACTTGATGTTGAGCTGGAACTATTGTAAGTATGTGGACCACTTCTGATGGTGGTCATTCTACTATTTTCCTTGGGTCTGCATGAACTGTAGTGGCTTGTGATCAATGTGGATGATTGTTTCCAGAATGTAATGTCTCCACTCGCGACAGGCTTGCATAATGGAGTACGTTTCTTTTTCGTAAATAGGTTACTTACGGAAAACATATGATAGTGTCTCACTATGATACGCCATGGGGTGACCGTGGTGAGTGAGAATGACGCCCACAACATAGTATGAAGCATCTGTCTCGAGCTCAAAGGGATGTTGTAGGTTTGGTAATGAAAGTACTGAGGATGAGCACAAACGTTGCTTCAAGTCGTCGAAGGCTTGTTGTTGGGATAGGCCCCACACAAATGTTTCCTTATCGCCACCCCTGGTTACTTGGTTGAGGGCCCATGCGATATGAGAAAATCACAACACGAACCTGCAATATAAATTGGAGATGCCCAAGAAGCTCTGAAGCTCAATGAGTGTGGTTGGGGTTGGCCAGTCACGGATGACCTGGAAGTAAATGCACATATACGAAAGACAAAATGAGCATATACATAAGAGAGCTTCCATATATGCGCGCATTTACGGAAGGAAAAAATGCACATTTACAGAAGCCAAAATGCGCATATACAGAAGAGAGATTCCATATATGCACATTTCGGCTCTGTAAATCTCTCTTTCGTATATGCACATTTTGGTTTCCATAAATGCGCATTTACGGAAGCCAAAATGTGCATATACGGAAGGAAAAATGTGGATATACGGAAGAGAACTTTCATATATGCGCATTTACGGAAGGAAAAAATGTGCATTTATGGAAGCTCTCTTCCATATATGTACATTTTGTCTTCCATATATGAAAATTTATGGAATCCAAAGTGCACACATACAAAAGCTCTCTTCCGTATATATAGCTTTCATATATGCGCATTTTGGGAAGCCAAAATGCGCATATACGAAAGCTATATGCGCATATACGGAAGATAGCTTTCGTATATGCGCATTTTGGCCTCCGTAAATGCGCATATATGAAAGCCAAAATGCGCATATATGGAAGATCTCTTTCGTATATGTGCATTTTGGCTTCAGTATATGTGCATTTACTGAAGGAAAAAATGTGCATATACGAAAGAGAGCTTCCGTATATGTGCATTTTGGCTTTTGTATATGCACATTTACGAAAGCCAAAATGCGCATATATGGAAGCTCTATATAGGGAAGAGAGCTTTCATAAATGTGCATATATAGAAGACAAAATGCGCATATACAGAAGAGAGCTTCCATATATGCGCGCATTTACGGAAGGAAAAAATGTGCATTTACGGAAGCCAAAATGCACATCTATGGAAGACAAAATGTGCATACATAGAAGAGAGCTTCCATATATGTGCATTTACGGAAGGAAAAAATACGCATTTACGGAAAACAAAAATGTGCATTTATGGAAGCTCTCTTCCATATATGTACATTTTTTCTTCCGTATATGCACATTTACAGAAGCCAAAATGCTCATATACGAAAGCCAAAATGAACATATACGGAAGATAGAATGTGCATATAAAGCTTCTGTATATGCGCATTTACAAAAGCCAAAATGCGCATATACGGAAGATAGAATGCGTATATATGGAAGATAGCTTCCGTATATGCGTATTTTGGATTCCGTAAATGCGCATATATGGAACCCAAAATGTGCATATACGAAAGCTCTCTTCCGTATATGCGCATTTACGGAAGGAAAAAATGTGGATATATGGAATCCAAAATGCACATATACAGAAGAGAGCTTCTGTATATGTGCATTTTAGCTTCTGTATATGCACATGTACAGAAGCCAAAATGCGCATACACGGAAGAGAGCTTCCGTATATGCGCATTATGGCTTTCGTAGATGCGCATATACGGAAGACAAAATGCGCATATACGGAAAAAATGCACATCCCCTTATATTTTCCATTGAGTGTGGCAATCATAAAAAACTTTCCATCCCATCCACAACCTTGACCAAGAACAATCAAATTGTTACAAAATGAGTTACAATGATCCCTGAAGATCTTTTTAGATATGACTTGCATGTAGTCTTTTTAAGTCCTTGTGTGCAATACAAAATGGATTGACACACGTAGTAAATCATTTTTTTGTGTAAACACTAAATCTTGGCGTCACAGAATGGATATTCTTGAGTGCACGCACAGTGTTGACTTGTCGTGCGCATGTAGTCTTCAAACCATTAGGTGCCAACAAATAGTTGTTGAGGAAAAACACAAAAAAGTTTTAAATTTTTTGAATGAGATGGATAAATGGAAATAATTAATAAATATGGAACAAAGTGAGATGCAAGAAAGATGAAGAAGAAAGGAAATGGAGGTTTGAGAGGGATAATACCCTTGTAGGTGGAGATTAGAAGCTAGAAAAATATATAGGAGAGAGGAAGAGATTTGAGGAGAAATTAAAGAAGATAGGATGAAGAAATAAGGAAACAAGAGAGGGTAGGGTAAAAAATAAGATAGAGAGAAGAGATTTATTGAATAAGATGATGGATAGTGGGTTTCCATGTTAGGTTGAGTTTATAGCCATCTTCCCGATTAAAATTGTTGGGGTGTCTTTCGATTTCAAGAGATTCTGAATGATACACGAGTAATAAGGTGCTAATGCAAGGAAATTTTCTTGGTAAAAAAAAATAAGATGTTTAGAATTGTGGGAGTGTTCTACAGTCATTGACTTAGATACGCAGTTGTGGAATGTGTCAGGTATATGCTCTTAAAGGTGGGTTTTGATTGAATGACCTTTTGGCCAATGTAGGATTTGTTGCAGAGTAGGAAATTTGTTGAACTCCTTAACTTAGCATACGATTAGATTTATCCTTAAATTTTCTAAAAAAAAGTTTGAGGATTTATCCAATCATATTTAATTTTAGGTCTTAGGAAAGATGAGCTCCTAGCCAATCGTATTTAATTTTAGGTCTTACTTTATCATAAAAAAACAATTTTAAGGACCAATAAAATTTTAAAAAAAGCCAATATCATTTGTGATCATATATAAGGTTATTTTGAATAGAAAACCTTAATCCCATCCACAAAATTAGATATTGGATTTATTCTTTTACTTCACTTTAATATTACTTTAATACACATATCCATTTAATATAAAAATTTGAGATTTAAATTCTCTGCATATCTTAAATAAAAACAAAAGCTTTGTCTAGCTGTTCTACCAAATGACTTTTTGGGGGGTGAAATAAATTTACAAGAATCACTATTTTTTGTTGTTCAAAATCTATTAGACAGTTAATAAAGTAATTCTGAGTTAGAGTAAATTTGGTGGAACCAACAAAACCTTTACCAAATATTCAGGAAATAAATTTCAGTGATGAAAAACTAACACTCTGCCTACTATTCACGGTGATGGAAAAAACAACAATCGGCCTACTATTCACAGTGATGGAAAAACAAACAATCTGCCAATTATTCATGAAGTAATTCAGAACCAAGATAAACTTTTTTGACAGTGTGAAGTTACACGATGTACATACTCAAACCGATGTAAATTGAAAATTTGCACCGGATGCGAATGACTCAAGTGCCTCATACTCTCTCTAGCAACCCAAAAAGTTCCTGTAGAACAAGGAGGAGAAGGATCTTCTTATATATATACTATTCATTTTAACTTGAATTTGTGTTCAAGTGATCTTGTGAGGCTTTTTTTTATCCATGGACCTTATATTTAGCAGCTCATAGCTGCACCACATCGGCTGATTTGATTTAATTGTTGCAAGTTCATTTGTTCTGAATATATATTTTCAGAAAAAAAAATATATATCCAATCTCTCGAACTATTATTATTTTCAATGGCAGCTACTAAAAAATAATCTAATCTTCTGGTTCAATAGATGCTGGAGCAATGTTAACAATGACAGAACTGTCCGGCTAGACTAGCCCTAGCTATGGAGTTCATCTAAGGCAATGAATTCCATACGACCTTTTAAGAAAATTATTTGAACAGTTCCACTCAATTGGCCAATGTCCAAGTCGGACACCAAGATGAGCTTTCTAGAACTTTGATGATCTATATTAAATACATAAAAGCTAGATATATATGGTTCCACAATCTATGGGTATTCAAATCCACAACAGATTTTTACAAAAGAGAAAACGATCATATGGAATAACATGATTATACTAAACGAGAATTCTTTATCTGCCTGCGGGGTTTCGAGCCCACCAAATGCCAAGCGAAGGACTGTTAACCTCAAAATAAATTCCAGTGGCCTATGCCCAAGAGGATCTAATAACTTGCAGGTTTTGCATATCGTTTAGTGCTTTCCTAGGGTTTAGGGCACCTGCAGATTTCCCAGGCTTCACAGCAGACGAAGACAAACCCTGAACCTGATAATCCTCATCTTGCCGAAGCCCGTGGTCGAAATTGAGCTCGTAAATCGGAGGATCTTACTGGAATCTTGAGGGCCTTGAACCGTAAATTGTTTTACCATCTGTCTTGAACTTGCGAGCGAAGTATTTCAATTTGAGCCCATGATAGCAAATTCCGACATCGTCCATTACGGATTCCGACCATTCTCCAGTTCGTTTGACTCCGTTCCATCCCTTGCGCCACCAATTCTGATAATCCCTGTCCACTGAAACTGCGTCAGGTTTCGATCGCGTGAGATTTTGAAAGCACGAGATGCGAAGTAGGGAGCGTTCGACGTCTGAGGCGGAGAAGCACCAAGGAGATGAGGAGCCCTGCTATTCTGGAGTTGCGCAGGCGGATGCGGTCTTCGTCCATCTGTGCTGCGAGATTCGAACAATGGATACAACGAGATATTCAAGCGTTGGGGAGTTGAATTTGTGTAGAAAATGAAGGGGCGTTCAACAACGTCGAAAATTTCAATTCTTTCAAATGAAGCGCGCACTAGTTTAAATTTTGAATTTTGAAATTTCAATTACAAAACGAAGGAAAAATGGTGGTTGTTGGACATTTATGAGAGGTCTTAGCATGTGATTGCGGCCATTAATCAGATGTACCCTAATTCTCCGGAGCAACTCGCCGGATATCTGGTCGCTGGCATCATATGTTGATGAATGGAGATGCGGAGATGCATGTATGGCATGCACTGACAGTTTCAGCACGATTGGACCATGCAGCGACACACTAATGATTGGGTTGTTGCATGGTGTATATGGCTTTCCCTCTTTTGAATATTTTTTACGCATCTTGAAGTTGTTTGGTCCATGGTTACCAAGTTGAAGTTGTTTGGACTATTGTAAACGATTTTCTGCTTTTCATTACTGATGCACATAAATCCAGAAACTTAACTCAAAGTTTTAGTTTCCTTTTTTATTGAACACTTTTTCTATACTTATCAAATTTGTACAA
Source organism: Picea mariana (assembly GCA_032191745.1). Lineage (NCBI taxonomy): Eukaryota > Viridiplantae > Streptophyta > Pinopsida > Pinales > Pinaceae > Picea > Picea mariana. The sequence continues at coordinate 13,592 of JASDQU011375626.1, forward strand.
CATATTTTTTAACCAATGGAAAGCTTTGAGGTCTTATTTGGCCTCATACCGAGGTAAGGAATGATGCAAATGGTTTTAAACTTAGGGAACATGGATATGTATTTAGATTATAGATCGCAAGCTCCATTAATGCTAACTTGAAAGTTAGCATTAGTTCTAAACATTAAATGTTTAGAAATGCATATTACATTTCTAGATGCATAGTCCATAACCAATATTTTGTTCACTCGCTCTTGAATTGATAGCTACACTGCATGTAAACTTCCACCTACACTGCATGTAAACATCTTCGCTGTCATTCCGAGTCTTTGTTTTCATTTTCGAGGACACTCTATTTGCTTTGCCCTATGTTAACTTGTTGGCCTTCCCTATCTATATCTATCCCAGTTTCTTTCACTACCACCAAGAATATGTGGCTCGCTGAGTTTCAACATGAATCATTCTCACCAAGAATACCTCATGGTAGTGTGTACTTGACTTCTGCAAGATAGAAGTTGCCTCCAAGAACTTGAGGATAGTTGTTGTGATAATCCCTGAGACTCCCCCTGCATCAATGCTTAGAATTGTTATCATATTTCTTGCAAGTACTAGCCATGGCTATTGCTTGATGACTCACAAATGCAATTTATATAAATAGTTGATATATTGAATGAATGAATGCAATTTAATATATTTTAGTGGACAAGACACAAACCTTCGTACGCAGGACTCAGAGGAGCACAACTCGAAGAAGGATTATTCTTAAATCAACTGATTTCGAGGCCGAAGCAATCTCTCTGTGAGATGGATCAAATATTGAAAGGTTCCATGGTCTTTTTTCAATTAGGTAGAATATGACACTTTATAGCATGTTTCTTTATACCATTTAGTGGTCTTCCCGCCCACCTAACTCTTAACTTTGATAAATTATCGGGCCACTAAAGGCCCCTGAAATTTTATCCTTGCCGCTTCATCACCCCTTCTCATCACTTCACATCTACCGCATGTGTCACCTTCATTGCTACCATTGCTACCGACTATATTCTAAAAACCATCTCAACTATTTCTCTATTTCCATATTTTAATTACTGGAGGTTTCCATAAACATTCACAATGACAAACCAATCTTGGCTCAACTGCTTTATTTTAGAGGAGAGGGTTATTTATAGGTATTCACCTATGAAATTATATGTAAGTAATAAGCCATTAAGAGCTTGCAAAATTGAGCTAAATGTTATTCACCTGATTGTAGAAAATTTGCTCCAGTCCAATCCCAGGTCCTCCGAAGCTTCCATGATCACAAAACATGGAAACATCATGAGAAGAACAATGCTTTTATGATCCATTTCCAACTCTCTGACTCCAACATCCTTCAAATCCTAAGGTTGCGAGTTGTCTTCTGCTATATGTACATTGTACATATATTTATAATTACATCAGTTGTCATATAAAATTCTATATGTAGACAAAATGAATAATGTCAAATGATTTTAATTGAAAAATTGCAAGGAAACGAGAGAATTAAGAAAAAGAGAAAATGACACAAATGAAAGAGGGAGAACAGAGGTTAAGAATGTAGCAGATAATTCTTAGTGGTAGCAGAAGGCGCTTACGGTAGAAGAGTTGTAGGAAAATGCCAACCCACGCTCGAATCTGACTGCCCCATGACCACTACGACAAAATTCTACCCTTCAAGTGATTCCCCGCAATGTCGTTTATGAAGAAGAAGGGACCTGAATCAGCGAAACTGAAAACATAAAGCTCATTATTAGAATAAAGAATGAGTTTTTATGTATACACCTAGTTAGGCCTCTTCTGCTAGACTAGCACACCCTAGGCTCATAATTGTATGAAAGGATGGAGTTCTAGTGGACCCAGCCAAGACTACAGCCATTGTAAACGTGGTGGCTCCTAAGAATGTGCACATAGCTTTTCTATCTCATTGAACATTATTATTATTATTAGGGTCTTTATCAAATTATTATAGGTAAGAGAGTGATCCAGATTATCTTCGGCACGAAATCAGAGTGGAGATATAATAAATCAATGTACAGAGATATCTCGGATATCCAGTAGTATAAAATAAATGTATCAAACATGAAACCATAAACACAGAGATACATTAATACAAAATTTTCTATTAATGAGCAAAAATGTATCAAGACTGTTAAAATACATAGTGAAAGACTCACTAGAATGGTGACATCTTATCTCTGAGAAGAGATGTGTCCGCTCCTCGCATTCACAAGAAGATGATTTTACAATGAGGATCCAAAGGCCTTTTTATCATAAAGAAAATAAAAAACCCTAACCCTAGAAGATGAAAAGCCAATAATTTTGTGGACCCCATTTTGTGTAGTTTGGTATATCAACTTTCCGGGGGCGTAACTTTTACATACGATCTTCATTTGGGGTGCACGATAGCTCGTTGGAAAGGTATCATTGAGGAGATTCATTTAAGGGGTTCAATAAAAGCCTTTGACTATAATTGAGAATCTCAATCCCAAAAAACCTTCATTTATGCCCTCAAAATGGCCCTGGAAGTTAAAAACTACTAAAAATAGTAAATTACCAAAATTGCCAGAAAATTGTTTTGAGCCAGTTGGAAAAGGTGGGTGGCCACCGATATCCACCTAGATCAATCCTCCCTCCTTAGGAATCAATGGTATCCATTGCGTTGAGTTCTTGGGGGAGAGGGAAAAGCGTTTGCTGAATCTGCATCTTGATGGGCTACTTGCCTTGTTGGAGAAGTTGTGCCGCTTAGCTTGTTGAAGGTTGTCACGAACATGTGGATGGAAGGGTTGGACCTTTTTAACCATTCTGGCTACATGATATGAATCTGTGCAGAAGGAATCTTTACACTTTGTTGCAATCTTGTTGACCTGCTTCTATTGGATAGAAGGTGCTTGGGTTGAGGTTGTAGTGGTTGTAGTATCCTTCTGTTCACCTTTTGAACAGATTGTGAAGAAGATGAATTTTGTAGTATGAGATACTACCTTGCGACACTATTTAGGTAGAACAGTAGTTGGAACTACCTATATTATCCTATAGATATAACACCCCAGAGAAAAAATGACATTGCGGGGTCAAGACTCATAAACAACATGGCACTTCCATATATATGGTTGGCCCAAGAGAACATCACAAACATCCAGTGGGGAAAAATCACATAATACCTCATCCTTGAAGGGCTTGATGCCATATGACAATCAACATTGTCGGCAAACATGGAGATCTCGTCCCTGGCGAAACCACCCAATGTTGTATGGATGCGAGTGTGGTGTTGTTGACAATCCCAACTGTTTGACGACCTCTGTTGAGATGAGGTTCTTCTGGCTTCCACTATCAACAATAAAATGTAGAGGGGTCCCCTTCACACACATCTGTGAATGAAAAAGGCACTCCCCCTCTTCAGGATCTGTTGGTTCTTCTGGTTGAATTGTTGCGGTCACGAAAATAACAGTGGGGTCTGCGTCAATGATCTGTCTTTTACCATTATTTTCAGAATCAGAGTATGAATCAGGGTTCAACTCCTTTTTTTTTTTATCTCGGCCACCAATGACTGTTTTGAGAGACATTCATTGGTTTTGTTCCAGGGGATTTTGTGGAAATCACACCATTTTCCAGTGTCCTTCTTTGTCTTCCCGTGACCTTTCTTTTCCTGTGGCTTGGACTGGTTTTTGGGAGACTGTTTGTTAGGGCCATCTTTATCATACTTTGGTTTTTGCAGATTTGCAGACCCAAACTCTCGTTTGTTCTGGTGCTTAAATTTCTACTAGATTTTAACAACATATCGATAAGCAGCACTGAGTGATGAGATGTCCAGAAAATCCATTTCAGTTTGGATGTATCTGTGTAGAGTCCCATGGTATTTCAGAACCAAATGTCGTTCAAAGTCTTTGATACCCAGCTTGGTGCGCAAGGTATGAAAGTTATTGGTGAACTCCGAAGCTTCTTGGACCCTCTCTTGCCACAGTGAGGTTCATCTCATGTATTGGTCCTCATAGTTTCCAACAAGGTAATAATGTTCCTTTACTGCATCGACAAAAAAATCCCAAGTGGGCTTGGCCCCATATATTCCAGACTCTTCTATGGAACTTTTCTCCCAGTAAGTTTCCTACCAATGTTTGACATGGGGGAGAGCTTTAAGGAGTGCGAAGGTGATCTTTTCCCTAACGGAAAAATTATGAACAAAAAAATAACCTTCTAACAGATTTAACCGTTTATCTAGGGCATCCGCATCTATCTGACCTTCAAATACGGGAATATCAAAATTAACCTGTAACTTGAAAGGAGAGGTGCTTCCAAAGTGGTTGTTTGATGAATATGTGCCTATTTCTAT
>JASDQU011375629.1:5813-16084 GCA_032191745.1 Picea mariana
TTAACATATATACTGTAACTAAATATTAAATAAACAATAAGAAATAATAACATAACCAACCATAGTTAAACAGATTTAAGATCTAGTTACTCTCCAATTAAGAGTACATTATTTAAACAATTTGTAAATCTTATCTAAAATCTTAAAAAAAATTAAAGAGAAAAATTATGTTCTGGGTAAAAAAAAAAATTGAATTAGAGTTAGATAATAATCTGAAAATAAATATAGAACTGTGTATGAAGAAAGTTCACAAATCTCCATATTAATTCATTCTTCCAATGAAATACTTATCTCCTTGTGGATAAAGTCTCAAATCCTTCAGGTGAAATTCTCCTTGTGGATAAGGTCCCAAATCCTTCAGGTGAAATTCTCATCCCAAGTGATGTTATTGAGTTCTTGGTAAAACAAATTGTGAGTTAGAGTTAGATAATAATCTGAAAATAAATATAGAACAGTGTATGAAGACAGTTCACAAATCTCCATATTAATTCATTCTTCCAATGAAATACTTATCTCATTGTGGATAAAGTCCCAAATCCTTCAGGTGAAATTCTCCTTGTGGATAAGGTCCCAAATCCTTCAGGTGAAATTCTCATCCCAGGTGATGTTATTGAGTTCTTGGTAAAACAAATTATGAGTTAGAGTTAGATAATAATATGAAAATAAATATAGAACCGTGTATTAAGAAAATTCACAAATCTCCATATTAAGTCATTCTTCTAATGAAATACTTATGTCCTTGTGAATAAAGTCCAAAATCCTTCAGGTGAAATTTTCCTTGTGGATAAAGTCCCAAATCCTTCAGAAATTATCATCCCAGATGATGTTATTTGATCATATTTATGCAACAATAAAATACTAATCTCCTTAGTAGTTAAATACTTCTCTCTTCTTCTGCAGTGGTCATATAATCAAATTCCACGATGCCCTTTCAAACTAAAGGACTCATAAATCTCCATATTAAGTCATTCTTTCAAAAAACTACTTATTATCTAAAAAAGTTCGCAAATCTCCATTTTAAAAACCATTCTTCCGAAAAATACTTATCTTCTCTTTCTTCGGTGGAATAGATGTTCTCATATAATCTTGCATGTACATGAAGAAAACACAAATCTGCACATGTATATTAAGTCATTCTTCAAAAACCATTTAAATGTGATGTATTCATATTAGATATAATGAAATTCTCTTTGAAATTATATGTGAGATAGCTCACATATACAATATGTGTGAGTTTATTTGTAAATCTTATTGAATGTTGGTTTTTGTGATTAGTAACTAGTTTAGTTAAGATTTTGACAATACCTTAGCAAGAAGGAATTCACTTCGTTGTATGTAGAAAAAACAAATTTTTCCATACTATGCCATTCTTGGACAAGAAAGTAAGGAATTCAATCGAGGAAAATTTAGAAACTCTATTTTCTGATGTGGGATAGAGTCTGTTCTCAATATTCAAATGTTCAAGTTCAAAATTAGGTATTCATCATGATCTAACCTTAAACAAGTTTGAATGTACACCATTTAAGACAACGATAAAATTATCTAGGGGTTCTATATATTTCAAAATAATTGATCAAAGCGTTGAATAGGAAAGGCTAAACTAAAAATTTGAGAAAACAAAAATTTGATAAAAGTCAAGAACATACATTTATGAATCATCCTGAATGGACACATCCTTCCCAAATCTGGGTTCTTCCTCCGCTTCCTTCTCAATTCCAATCTCCCTCCCAAACACACTCTCGAGTACTCTCTTCTCCACATTAGCCTATATAACACATTTCAAATTTGAAAATTTGAAAAATTACATTTAAATGATAGTAACACATTAAATTTCAATGCTTTTAAGACATTAAATGATATCTGTGAACTTCCACCCTCTTCAAACTCTCCCAATGAAAATTGAGACAAGCATGCCCAAGTAGTAGGAGATGGAATAGGGATTTATGAATAACACAACTAAGAACTAAATGTAAGATTCAATGTGTTCACAATTATACAAAATCATAAATGTTGTTGATCTCTTATTCAAAAGAGTGGAGATTGAACAACTATTAGAAAACACATACCTGATTCAACCCATCCAAATTTAAACTTGTCGAATCAAGTCCCCTACCTACTGGAGATTCATTTAACATATCTCCAAACTGCAATTAATGACAAGAACAACTCGATTATTTCTATAGGTACAATGATATCTAAATCTAGAATTAGAAGTAAACTATCATAAAATGCGTAAAAAATTTCCTAACTAGAACACATACCAATTTGTGGTTTAGGTCATCATTCTAAATGACCTTCTTCCAACCATCCCAAAAAAATTTTGCATACTCCAAAACATCTTCTACTGACATTGTATCTATCTCCGCATATGTTTTATAAACAAATGTGGCCTGGGAATTGGCTTTCGCTGGCTGACGGTTCATGCCAACATCAACACCATTAAAAATAACTTCCAAATTTTTATCGATTTCATTCCTGGCCTCTTTTTCAACCTCTGATGTAGCCTGCAACTCTGAAAGTGAAGAAAATTCCCTTGTTGGGCGAGGTACTAAAGGTTGTGGAGGCCTTGGCAATGCTGCACTTTGATATGCCCATTTGCTATCATATGTACGTCCTTTACCAGTTCCATAATATTTTGACGGTAGACTAGTATAGTCAGGGTGCATGTGTAAGAAAAACTCCGCAAAAAAGTGTCTTACAAAATAGTGTGAAACCTCATCGTTCCACGACAATTTCCCATATGCCTCCAAAAATTTGTTATACAGATGTCCTGTAATGTCAGAGTGCTTCAAATATTGCACCTTCAACATCTTCCTCTTTGGGCCCTCTTTGAAATTGAACATCGAAATGGCGTCTTCTTTTGAAACTCTATTTTTTATTTTCTCCCATTTATTAGGGCCCATCACCTTTGACTTTCATCGCTTCATTAGATCGACAAAACTATTAGTGGTTGGCCCCATCTTCTGATATGCGTCCATAAAGTTTTTCAATGAATGAAAAATAATTTGCAAGCTTTGTTTACTCTCCCGATGGGAGTTCTAAGACCACCGAATCATTTTCCAACCTCTTTTTAACACCTGAACATCACTCAAGCATCATTGCTTCAGTATTCCCTTCCTAGGGAAGTTCATCACCAACATCCGAAGGATAGGTGGACGTAGGCGTGTAATCTTTTGTTTCTTGATAACGCGGTCTCCTAAATCCACCTTCACCCTCTGCATCGAAATTTGAATATTCGTGACAACCACTCTCTCTTTCATTTTCATCCCTTTCTCTAGACTGATTGTCTACACACACATTTGAAAGTAACTTCAAGATTTAACCTCACATAAATTTAAATACAAAAAAATACAACAAAAATAAACAAAATCAAAGAAAATTACCAGAAATATTCTCTTGTCCAGAGATATTCCCTACATTCTCAAGTGTAGGAGTATCAATGCGCAACCTATCTAAGAAGGATTTATCCATATCACTTTCTTGATCAGGTTCTACAATTGATCTATTCACAGACTCATTTGAAAATCTTCTCTGACGAGATTGTTGTTGGTCACTCGGAGTCTCAGTCGAAGAAGGAGTTCTTGTTCTTCCTTCTTGGGATAACCTAGAGCGTTTGTGAGGAATGTTTGGAGAATCCTGTATCAACATCTCTCCTCAATATCTATTCACAATGCAAATTTTATCAATAAAAATGTAGAGATGTACCTAAGTTCAAGCAATTAAAAACGCAGAGAGAAATTGAAGTTTTAATCAATCAAGCCGCAAATGTACTCGTTCATAAGAAGACAAAAAGACTAAACATTCATCCATGAATCAATCAACTCAAAGATAAGTAAGGGATAAACAACAGGAAAAATTCTTATCCTTCATTCATCATCCATGCACAGAAAAACATGGCATTTGAATCTATAGGTCTTTAAACACCGAAGTAACGACCGTCGATTCAGCTCCTGGCTGACTACTCAGGCACAAACTGATGACTAAAGGGATAAGGAACAGAAGATAAAACCACAATATTTTCATAATAATCAATAAAACCCACATAGAAGTCATTGAAATCAAAATTTGGGTTCCCCAAGGGAAATCAATTCAAAAAAACAACAAGCAAGGGGATTCATTAAAAGTTCCCCATGGTTGGATCCACTAAAAAAATGTATTAAAAATTGCTTTAATATTTCTTAAAAATTCCCTATGGTTGGATCCACAAAGACCACATATAATGAAATGCATTAGAATCCCCAAAACAAAGAGTTTAATCTTCATAACCTCACACACCCACTAATAACATAAGAAATCTTTAGTAAGTGGTGCACAACAACTTGTTATGCCTTTTATCTTGGCACATAAGAAATCTTGATTTACTAAGTGGTGCACTCTTATATGATCACATATTTGATAATGTTGTATTATATAACATATGAACTGTGCAAATGTTATATTATATAGTTGGATCACTAGAGAGATTTAAGGACAAATTGTTGGATAATTGTGGATATGGTTGAACTAAATACATAACTATGAAATAATTTATGGTCACCTAAATTTATATAAAGGGACCTAATTTTACTATAAACTAAGGGATTTCTACATTGAGTGGATACCTACCCAAAATTGTTATAACCCTAAATTGCACCAAACATGCATACCTGGCATCAAACCATCTAACTTGCTATCTTTGCCAAGACATCACTGAACAATCTCTTCAAAAAACCATTTCTTTGAAGGTGTACGCGCCCTGCACCACTACTGACCACGTACATATGCCTGCTGACCCACTACAACCCGCATACACTCAAAGAATATCGCGAAAAGTGGAAAATTGCATAGGATACTGGTTTCCGGGTCGTTACTTAACCGTTTGAGTGCCCATAGCCAGTCACCCCAACTGTTACTATCCCTTTTGGCCTATAAAATAAGGGGTTGGGGTCCCATTGCAAGAGGGAAGCATGAGAGCAAAGAAACTCTGCCCATTTTATCAATCTCGCTTTGCCCCAATTGAAAAACCCTTGCCATTTCCCTAAGAGAGAACTGAAGAGGAGAAGAAGACGTGGAAGTAGTTGGTGCATGGTGATGAGGAGCCTAGGACCAAGTTCGAGGAGTAGTGTCAGTCTCATGTTGTAAGTGACTTTTTGTGAGATTAATATAAATAAGTACTTTTTCCATCCCGCCAAATGACGTCTTAAGCTTATATGATTTGTTTACATTTCTTGTTTATGATGTCTAACCCACTAATCCATATGTAGAATGCATGCTTGTAGTTTCTTGTTTTTCTTTTGATGAATATAGGTCAGCCTTGGGAGGAGATTTGCCGTCAGGAAACAACTAAGCGCAAAGGGATCGACACCGGATGTAGAGTTTAAGGTAGGCCTACCAGATCCCTCTCTCTTGTCTTTTATGTATGATTGTGGGGTAATATTGGGATAGTGATTAAAAGTAGGAGACTTTATACAGTTAGCTCTTCCTACACTTTAGACCCTTGGTGTAGTCCGTAGATTTTTCCTCTATAGCAGAATTGGCGACTGTATTGGGGATGCCTCTAGGGTCTTTGGGGATATTTATTTTTGGGTGCTTTGAATTAGTTTATTCACTGTTTTCCGAGTTTATGCAAGGTTCTGTGTCTTTAAGGGATGCTGGCCTTCCATATCAGTACTTCCTATCTGTGTTGGACTGTTGTTTTTTCATTTTTTTTTTGAGGAGTTACAGAGGTGTATGCGGCCTGTAGTGGGCCTGCACTTATGCATACGTGCCCTACCCTTGGACAACCCATGTACATACACTAGTTGTTGAAGTGTCAATAGCATACATGTTGAGATTTTTTTTGTAAAAAGAAGAGGTAGTCATCCTCTTCCCTGTCAGGAGTCACACTCCTCAAGGGTTTTCTTGATCCAGTACTGGTCTTTGTTATAGCAGTCTGTAGCCTAGGTCTGACTTCAATTTAGCTTTCTTTTGACCAAATATTTCTCGTGTTTTCTTTAAATAGGGTTTTTAGACAAGTTGGTGAATCTTATTTGATCTTCTTGCTTGGTATTGTCAGTGACTCCCTGCGATCTTCGATTGGGCCAAAAGCCATTTCTTGGTCCTATATTGTCGTCATTTTTCCTTTTTTTGCTTTGGAAGAAAAGAAAAGAATTCATTTTCAAATTTCTCGTTTTGAAACATAAAACAATAAAAAAAATCTTTCATTTCTTTGTTTGATAAAGTAGTTTAGGTTAAGTTGCTTCATTTACCAAGGAAAAATAAAGTTTTCTTAAGTTCTTTACTTGAATGCTTAGGGACATTAAGTAGCTCATTGTTGACATAAATCTTGTTTTGAGTTTTTTTTGTCAAATATCTGAGAAAAGTAGTTACAAAAATTTTGGTGAAAGAGTTTCAATTAGCAAATCTTTATTTGTGAAGAAATAAGTACTTTTGTTTCCAGTATCATCTTATGCTCTTCTCTTTCATCTCTTAAAGAACATCACTGGTTTTATTTTCATTCCTTTTGACTTAAGACAACTACTAAAATTAACGCCTAATTAAAATTTATTAGACTTTGTGTTTGAAAGGTTCATCAATTTAGTCTAGGCTAGAGCCTTGATTTAAGATTGGAGAGGAAACTCTTTAAGGCTACAAAAACAAACATAAGAGTTTGATCTAGGGAGTGCTTGAAAGTCCAGTAACCATGAAATTTATCTGGGACCCCCCCTCTAACACAGGGGATAAACATGAGGTCGCGTGCGGAAAGGTAGTAGAGATAACCCTTCAAAAGCTAGACCAAGCGTAGTGGGGAACGCATATAGAGGGCTTATCTTGGGATTTCGTTGATCACATTTTCCATGGAGCTTCGTGGGTCTCAAATCCGTTTGAGGTCCTCAGTCCTCTTACAAAACACTTGCTTTCGATACCCTTGATAGATTTCATTCTTGATACCCTGCTCATTGCGGTCCACCCGCCTGGTGATTGTTCATGCATTGACAACCTAGTTGCCTTTATATTAGTGATTTACACAGGTGACTGCGGGGGTATACTGCTGTACCTAGGAAATAAATTGGGCCACGCTTTGCAGATTATACCTAGAGAGTGCTTCTGTATTCAAGTTGCACTTGCACCAGTAAGTTTCTCTAGTGTTGGCTATTGTAACTATTCTTCCAACTAGCTAATGATCTGCTTATCTTACCTCATACAAACTTTTTCTAGTGTGTGCTGGTTTTTTAAAACAATTATAAAAAACCCTAACGTGTCTTTGATCTTCTCACACAGTGGATGATCAGGAGCTCCATCGATCGCGCAGGATTTTGGGTCTGTCGCCGGTTGATCTCGAGCCACCCCCGCTACCACTAAGGATAAAACTAGACCAACAAGGGTATTTTGAGGCGACTGAGTTACAGGAAACTGTGCCTGACTCATCTTCGAGAGAAGAACATTTGATTCCAGAGGAACCAATCATTTCTGACCTTGGAGCACAAAATCTTGGTCCGTATAACCCTCCAATCACTTATCTATTGGTGCCCATTGTTGTACAGGTTCAATCTTATGAGCGTCAGGTAGTGTCACAAGCAGTGATGGAAACAAATGCTACTACTTCTTTAGGGAATACTCATATTCCCTTTACGACTGTCACTACAGGGGGTTTTCCGCCTCCTAACCAATCGTCGCTGGTCCAGACCACTATGGTCTCAACTACCTCTACCTCGGGAAATGGTCTAATTCCGTTTATGGTGGCGATCACTGCTCCATTCACCCAAAGTTTGACAGGCCCTCCATTCTCATACGAGATGCCTGGATTTGGTACAAGCACTTTCCTTTCCCAATCCACTCTACAGACATTAGGTCTCGGGGCAGGGAGCTCCAACGCTCCTCTGAAAGGATCCATGGGGGGCACTTCATCTCCCTATAACACTTTCCCTTATGGAGGGGGTCATATACCTCCTTCGTCCCCTTTGCTCAACGGTGCTCACCAGCACTTCGTTGGGCTGAACGTAAACTATAGTTCGTTGGAGCAGGTAGTCAAGGAATTCCTACTTATAGCATGTTGGTAGGTTCGACACCATTCTCTTTGTTCAACGTGTTTGGTAACAACGTATTCTTGTCAGCTACCGTCTCCACCAGGGGAAACCCAAAATTAAGTGTTTCAAATTTCTACATTGAGTTAATTTGGGTAGTTATTCACTCAATGTAGAAATTTGAANAAAATTAAGTGTTTCAAATTTCTACATTGAGTGAATAACTACCCAAATTAACTCAATAACATGTGCATATTATTTGAACATGGTTCAATGCATTAATACCACATATATATTCCTTATAACATTTCTTTAAGATTCATTAAAAGTTCCCTATGGTTGGATCCACTAAAAAAATGAATTAGAACATTTCTTTAAGATTCCTTAAAAATTCCATATGGTTGGATCCACAAAGACCACATATAATGCAATGCATTAGAATCCCCAAACAAAGAGTTTAATATTCATAACCTCACACACCCACTAATAACATAAGAAATCTTTAGTAAGTGGTGCACAACAACTTCTTATGCCTTTAATCTTGGCACATAAGAAATATTGCTTTACTAAGTGGTGCACTCTTATCTGATCACAGATTGGATAATGTTATATTATATATCATATGAACTGTGCAAATGTTATATTATATAGTTGGAATACTTGAGAGATTTAAGGACAAATTGTTGGATAGTTGTGGATATCACTGAACTAAATACATCACTGTGAAATACTTTATGGTAACCTAAAGTTATATAAAGGGACCTAATTGTACTATAAACTAAGGGATTTCTACATTGAGTGGATAACTACCCAAAATTAACTCAATAACATGTCCATATTCTTTGAACATGGTTCAATCCACTAAGACCACATATATATTCCTTATAACATTTCTTTAAGATTCATTAAAAGTTCCTTATGGTTGGATCCACTAAAAAAATGTATTAGAACATTTCTTTAAGATTCCTTAAAAATTCCATATGGTTGGATCCACAAAGACCACATATAATGCAATGCATTAGAATCCCCAAAACAAAGAGTTTAATATTCATAACCTCACACACCCACTAATAACATAAGAAATCTTTAGTAAGTGGTGCACAACAACTTGTTATGCCTTTAATCTTGGCACATAAGAAATCTTGCTTTACTAAGTGGTGCACTCTTATTTGATCACAGATTGGATAATGTTATATTATGAAGCATATGAACTGTGCAAATGTTATATTATATAGTTGGAATACTTGAGATATTTAAGGACAAATTGTTGGATAGTTGTGGATATGGTTGAACTAAATACATAACTTTGAAATACTTTATGGTAACCTAAAGTTATATAAAGGGACTTAATTGTACTATAAACTAAGGGATTTCTACATTGAGTGGATAACTACCCAAAATTAACTCAATAACATGTGCATATTCTTTGAACATGGTTCAAACCACTAAGACCACATATATATTCCTTATAACATTTATTTAAGATTCATTAAAAGTTCCCTATGGTTGGATCCACTAAAAAAATGTATTAGAAAATTTCTTTAAGATTCCTTTAAAAATTCCCTATGGTTGGATCCACAAATGCCACATATAATGCAATGCATTAGAATCCCCAAAACAAAGAGTGTAATCTTCATAACCTCACACACCCACTAATAACATCAACATGGGATGGGTATGAGGGTTTTTCGTATTCCTAATATAAATTTTGATGAGGTGGAGAAAATGTGATATTTGTGAGGCTTAGTTAGAGTTAGAAATCTAGATAAAATATAGTCATATAAGGTGGAAATTTGTAATATACCAGATATAAAAAGTATGCAGAATAGAAATACAATGCTAGAAATGGTAGAATAACAACAATATAACCAGAACAATCACCACAATAGCACTGGAATGATACAAGAACAACAACATAAATAACACTTTGTTTCTGAAAGCAATGTTCACAGGCCTCTTCGAGGGGGAAACCTCTAGTTGAGCAGTGCTCTATTACAATATTATCCAAGCTAGGGTTCTCATACCCTCGACTCCTATTTATACTAAATATGTCTATTAAAAGAAGCATCTAGAGTAAGATCCTTCTAGAAGCGGAAGCTTCTATTAGGTCTTCTTACATCCGCCTTATTCTATTTTATTGAAAGGCCTTATTAATATTGACCTTTATTACATCCGAATACATTGTTCTACCTATGTGCGGGTTAGGATCCTAACATGTTCTCCACCTTAAAAGCAACCTTGTCCCCAAGGCTTGAGATGAGGAAATTGTTGCAAAATGGTAGCTGGTTC
>JASDQU011375629.1:24545-39189 GCA_032191745.1 Picea mariana
GCCATAACTCTCTAACCGTGAGGAATTATGTGACGTTCCACATACCACCGGAAATGACATGACAAGAACTATCCATCTAGGATATTTTCCCTGACAAATTCAATTTCCTTCATCTCATTATTTCATAATTAAGCATGGCTTCTCTTACTCCACAAAGCGTCTTCCCATGAGGGCTTTCACCATAAGGGGATCACTTTGGAGTTCATCCATATTTACTTCTTATCAACCATGAAAAACCAATAATGAGTCATATTTACATCAAACACTATTGGGTCCATTACCCAAAACTTTGTGCTATGGGTCTTTCTTCAAGGGTTGACATCAATGACAACCAACCTTAATCAACAAAAGTTATAAAGGATTTGGTGTAGGGATGCATAAAAATGGATAAAATTGCTAAGCCAAGAGAAAGTGCAAAGGGGCAAAATTTTCATTTCCATTTGTTGCAGAATTTGACTAGAGCTTCAGTTTGACAATATAAGAGTTGTTGTGATGTTAATGTTAGAATTATTATCTATTTCATGCAGAAATTGTTCCTTGGTTCCTAACAAAATTCCCTCTGTAGGTGGCCAAAGTTGGTGTTTAAGATTATTATTCATTTTAGGAATAGGTGTACAAAAGGGTTAAATTGGAAATACTTAATTTTCTATAAATTTCTGCTCAACGTTTTGAATTGAGAAAGAAAGTAGTCATTGGAAATATATTGGATAGTGGAATACATATATCCACTCATAACTTATTTTTGATCGAAATAACTATCAAGGAATCAAAAGGAAGGTTTATGGTGGACTTGAAGGACACCATTGAGTATAATGTAATTTCAGGAGGCCATAACTCTTAGCTCACAAATCAGATTGAAGTGTGAGTATGATAATTGGAAGGGTAATCTAGAGGATATCCTGATAGGAATCCTAATTTCTCCATGAGAGCACCTAGTTTCTCCACAAAGTTGCAGGAAAAAGTGGAATTGGATTCCATGAGCCATGTAATTACTCAATGTGATGATTTTTCCAAATAGTTTCAAGGTTTGGAGAAATTTTGTCAAATGATAGAGGTGAGTGCCAAAGGTGATTGTTGTGTAAGGAAGAGTGTATATTCTTAGGATAGTTCCTATACATAATACTAGAGGCACACTTGAAGTGAAATATTTTGACAAATAAAGAGAGGTCATGTGATCTAGATTTAGAAGTGGAACAAATTGATTAACAGACTGAATAAAATAATCCAGTGAACAATATCTTCTATTAAATAATGAAATAGGTTGAAACTGTAAAACAGTAGAACTGAAACACTTGCTCGAATGTTGGTAGCTATCTATGAAAAGAGATGTTGATGCTATGCACATCCTTCTAAGAAGAATGGATTACAATGAGGTTATAGAGGCCTTTTTGATATTACTCATGAATTCCAAAACCCTAGACATCCAAAAACCTAACCCTAGAAGGTGAAACGCAAAAATTCATGTGGGCCCTATGGGTAAATTGGTGTAATTTGGTACCTCAACTTCCAAGGGTCGTAACTTTTTCATACGAACTTTGTTTTAGGCGCGTGATAGCTTGGCCTTTCAGATAAATACACATTCCACCATCAATCTTTGACTTCGTCTACAGTTTGACTGTAGCGAGCCAAAAAAACAATGTTTAGGGCCCAAAAATGGCCCTGGAAATACAACAGGATATGATAACATGAAAACATACAAAAAATACAAATGAATTAGGTGAGAGGCCACCTGTATCCACCTGGAGGATGTGTGGGGCTTCAAACAACCCCAAAAGTGTAGAACCCACAATTACAAAGAAGTACAAAAGAATGTGCTAAACAAAAAACGGACACGAGGACCCAGTTGGAATAGGTGGGTGGCCACCAATATCCACCTGGATTAATCCTCCCCCCTTAGGAAGCAATGGTCTCCATTGCATTAATTTCCTCTATCAGGTGAAGAAACTTCTATTGAATTTTGTCCTGGGTGAGCCACTTGCCTTGGTGTAGGAGTTTCCCTGCCTTGGCAACCCGATAAAGCTAGATCCGTTGTTGGTGAGTTCCCTTGACCTGTGTGTCCACTATATGATCAGTAGATGCTTGTTCCATGAATTTAGGATTGAGCTCTATTGGTGTTATTTGTTTTGCGATCTCGAGTGTGTTCAATAATAGGGGAAAATATGGCCAAAGGAGGTCCACATTGAATACTGGATGCAAAACAAGGAAGTGTTGAGTGTTGAGCTTAAAATCATTGCTACTCACAACCTTGGTGGTAGTGTAAGGTCCATAATGAAATGGGCGAAGCTTCCAATGGGGCCTCGTGAGATGCTCCTTCTGCAAATGAAACTAAACTTTGTCGCCAACCTGAAACTGGTGTGGTACAATGTGTTGATCATGACACTTCTTGTACTTAACATTGGATTTATGAAAAATATCCTGGACCTGTTGGTGGATGTGTTGAATATGATCAATGAATATATTGACTTTGTCGATCACAAACTGATCAGGGGAAGAGTCTGTTTGTGCGTTGGCAAGAGGAAGTGCAACATAAGTGGGTCCTAAGGGTTGGAATCCCAGACCCACATGAAATGGGATATGGTTGGTGGAACTATGGAGAGCCCTATTGTAACTATGTTGGACATATGGGAGACTCTCAACCCATGTATGTGGATGCTGAGAATTGTACATGCACAAGATGTGCACAATCATCCGATTGAAAACCTTTATTTGGCCATCAGTTTGGGGGTGGAAAGCAGTGGATGTTGTGAGATTGGTGTCGATCAAAGACCAGAGAATCGACCAAAAGGTGTTGAGGAAACTATTGTCTCGGTAGGAGATGATGGTATGTGGTATCCCAAAGTGGAACCACACTCGTTCAAACAAGAGCTTAGCAGTATCTTTCACTGTGACATTCTTCTTACAAGATGTGAGGATGGCCATCTTCAAAAACTGATCAATGACCACAAACACACAGTCATTTACTTTCTTGTTGGATGACAAGCCATACATGTAATCCATTGAGATGGATTACCAAGGTTTCTCGGGAATAGGAAGAGGGGTGTATAAACCTTGCTTCTTGATGGTTGGTTTAGCAATGGCACAGGCAGTGCAATATCTGATATACTTGATGAAGTCATGTCGAGGTTTTGGCCATTAAAAATGTTTCGGAAGAACGACCACAATTTTATCCACTCCAAAATTTCCTACCACCCGACTGTAGTGGGATTCCCAAATCCACTTTGCATGCTCGCTTGTAGGAACACAAAGATGGCCCAGGTCGCATAAGAGTTCGTCTTGAATGTGAAAATCAGTGATAGTTGCATTTGTACCCAAGAGATGATAGGTAGTGGCGAATTTTGGATCTTGTTGATAAAGTTGGGGCCACTCAGATGCTTCATGTCCATAGGAATGGAGCACAGTGGTGAGTGCATCCATAAAAGGCCGACTGGGGCAGTCAACACCACGATTGGAGATACATGTCTTATACTTTATGTTGAGATGGAACTGTTGCAGGTAGGTGGACCACTTCTGATGGTGGTTGTTGTGCAATTTCCCTTGTGTATTTATGAACTATAGAGGCTTGTGATCAATGTGTATGATCATCTATATCCCTAGAATGTAATGTTTTGTTGACCCTCGACCAATTTTTGAGGAAACCTTGGTCAGGTTTGGACCACTTTTGGACTTTGATAGGCTCGTCAAAGATGGAGCATCCTGACAAAGATGAGATCGTGGATCTCACCGATTTTGCGGTCTATGTGGACCCATCAAGGGGTTCTTTAGGGTTTTTGTAATGGGTTATGGGATTTCGGCCCATGGGGTCTCCCATGATTAGGCCTCTTTGTAAAGGATTGTAAAAGTATAAATAAGTAAGAATGTATGGTAGAAGTAGCGAAGTCTTGGTAGCTAAGTGCAAGCAGTTGTGAGTTTCTTTGTGTAACATAATGCATATGTGTTAAGGATTTGTGCTCGATAGATGAGTTGGCTCTGTTCCTTGACCTAGTTTTGGAAGGAGGATCTGGTGCTCGATGCACAGATCTCCTATCCAGTGCGAAACTCAGCTCTGTGGCTTAGTGCACATGAGAAAATGAATATAATATTTGGACAAATAATAAAGAAGGTGAAGTGGTTGGTGGATGTAGCCCCACACTAGGGTGAACCACGTATATCTTGTATCTTTAATTTACTTTGTGTTGTGTTGTTTATGTTATGAATTTTCTCAGTGCTTTGATGACAAATAGATATGTTGATGCTTAGTGATTTACTTGTATTAATATAAATGAATGTTAGATCTGTGAAGTGTTGTTATCACATATCGGTGTCCCATCTCGGTTACAGACACCTGCATCCTGTAACCCCCCTACTTCTACCTCAGGTGAGACTTCACTTGCTTCGTAGGTGTTACTGAAAGGGCTGATAGTTAGGGTTTTGTTGGTGCCTTGTTGAAGTGTTGAACCTTGGTTCCTCCCCTGTGCCAACAAATGGTTCCATTGGCGGGACCTGAAACTGTGATTGCTGGGAACTGAAGTAAAGAAAAGAGAATCTCTATGAGTAGATCTGCTGATGAAGTGCGCAGTACTCTACTTGACTTGTGAAGCTTTGTGCTAAGAAATAAATTTGATATGAAGAAAAGAGGTAAGATCTTAAAAGAGGTAAAAGCTTTGTGCTTTGATAAGAGTAAGATAAGTGAAATTTTTTGTTTTGAAAGCATGAATTTAAGTATGTTTAGTAGATTTTGTCCTAGTCTGAAGGCTAGGGAACAATTGCAACAAATAATTGATATGAGTAAATTTAATGGAAATGAAGAAAGATATGTTATTTCTATGCATAGAAATAATTTTTGGACTAATAAGAGGATGCAGGAACCTAGAAAGAATTTTTGCAGATCGTAGGTCCAACACTATGATCCTAGTGCATAGTACAGAAGAGGAACATTTAAAAGAAAAAGAGGATTGACATTGTGTTA
Organism: Picea mariana; assembly: GCA_032191745.1. Classification (NCBI taxonomy): domain Eukaryota; kingdom Viridiplantae; phylum Streptophyta; class Pinopsida; order Pinales; family Pinaceae; genus Picea; species Picea mariana. Next base: position 29,491 of record JASDQU011375629.1, read on the forward strand.
TAATTGCATAAGACCAGGACATCTTACTAAGGAATGCCCTGGCGCAGGTCCTAATTGTCTTTGTTGTAAGATTCTTGTTCATGAGGTAGAGGATTGTCCAAAGATGATTGCTAAAGTTGAACAGATGAACATGAGACAAGAAAACTATGGAGAAAGTCAAGAGACTAAGGGTATGTTATAAATTCATAATAAAAAGAACCAGAGGAAGTTTAGACTACATTAGTACAGTTGAAAGAAATGATGGATGTTTACAAAGATGTTAGTTTACCAAATATCATGGAAGTAAAACAACACATAAGTACCAGAATAGAAGACTTTGACATAGACCATGTCTTGGATGAGGAAACACAAGTAAATGTTATGACAAAAGATACTTGGAAAATATTGGGAAATTGTTGGCCCTTGACCAAGTTTTGCGGAACACTTAGTCATATTTTATCATTTTTGGACATCGACACCTGTCAAAGATGGAGCGCTAGACAAAGCAGAGATCACGGGATATCGACCCAATTTTAGGGCCCTTTTAGGGTTTTGGGTTAATGTAATGGGAAAGGGATTTCGGCCCAGGTTTACACATATTTAGGCCTATGTTGTAAAGTATAAATAAGTAGCTAGGCAATATAAGAGTAGTTGATGGCTTAGTGCTAGTAATTAGATCTATGTGATCGAATGTAAATTCTCTGTGCATGATTGTAAGAGGCTTGCAGAGATGAGTGCAAGTGTTGTAAGTGTTGAGTGCATGGATTGTAAGAAGGATCTGTGCTAGATCTACTCGGGAAAGGAGGATTTGGCGAGGTGTGCGTAGATCTCCTGTCCTATGTGGAGTACAAGTTGATCTCTGTGCTGTAATCAGATTGACCCAAGCTAATAAAGAAGAAGAATACTTTGTGGACGTATCCCTAGGGTGGGGGTGAACCACTTAAACCTATGTGTCATGCTTTGTGTTGTTGCTTCCTTGTGTTTTCACTATCTTGCTAAGTGCTATGCCATGATTAGATAGATTTTCTTATGCTTTGTGATTCTCTAGATGTATATGAATAGTATATCTGATGTGTATGAGGATGCCTAGTGCTGTTCTACAGGATCTAATACGTTTTTCTATTGCTAAGCACTGAAATATCTTATATCTGAGCAAGTACTGTGATGTTTTGTCTTATCTGCGAAGTACAATAAGGGTGAATAGTGATGAATGAATGATTCTAACTACTCTGTAAAGGATATAATCACAAATATGTGTCCCAGCTAAGGTTGCAGACACCTGAGTCTTGTAACCACCCCTACCTCTACCTTGGGTGAGACTTCATCTGCTTCGCAGGTGTTGCCAAAAGGGTCGGTAGTTAGGGATTTGTTGGTGCGCTCTTGAGCGTTGAACCCTGGGTCTACCCCTGTGCCAACAAATGGTTCTATTGTCGAGACCTGAAACTGTGATTGCTGGGAACTGAGGAAGAAGAAACTTTGTGCAAAAGAAAGCTCTGTGCGTAGATCTATTGCCCTAGTGCACAACTTTTTACTCGACCTATGAAGCTTTGTGCTAGGAATAAGATCAGATCTGAAGAAAGGAAGATCAGATCCGAAGAAAAGAAGTGATATTTGAATGATCTGTGCTCTAAGAAAAGTAAAAGTGGGAATTTCTTAAAGAAAGAAGTCAGATCTGCAAAAACGAGGTAAGATCTGTAAGCTTTGTGCTCTAATAAAGGTAAGAATAGTCAAAAGTTTTTAGATCTGAAATCTTTGTGCTCTGTAGAAGTAAGATAAGTGAAATTTTTTGTTTCTAAAGCATGGATCTAGGTATGTTTGATAGATTCTGTCCTAGCTTAAAACCTAGGGCATTAATCGATGAAAGAAAGTTTGATATGAATAGATCTGATAAGTATAATGATAGATATGTTATACCTGTTCATAGAAAGAATGTCTGGACTAACAAGTGGATGCAGGATCCTAGAAAGAGTTTTTTTTAGGCTAGCTACCATGATCCTTGTGTGTAGTACAAAAGAAGTTGGGGAACATTTAAATTAAAGAGAGGGTTAACCCTCTGCTACATTTTCATAATACCAAGACATCTTGCTAAGGAATGCCCGGGTGGAAGACCTAGTTGTCTCTGTTTTAAAGCTTTGGACCATGAAGTGTTGGATTTCCCTAGAGTGATTGCTAAGCTTGAAAGAATGAATCTGAATGAAGAAAACCCTAAGGAAGATCCAAAAAATAGTAGAAACTCATAAGGAGTCAGGAAAGATATTTCTACAGATGAAAGACACCTTGAATGATCACCGACATGTTATGCTATCAGAGATCCTCAAAGAAAAGGAGCAATTCGAAGCAAGAATAGGGGACTTAGACATTGACTGTATTCTTGATGAAGAAACACAAGTGAACATTATGCCAGAAAGAAATTGGGAAGCTATAGGGAATCCTGCCTTGATCCCTTCCCTAGGAGGAACAAGCTTATTTAGAGGAAATCTAGTAAACCTATGTGGAAGGCTCTCCTGGATACCTATGACTGTCCATGGAACTTCGAGAGAGGAAGACTTTGAAATTATTAAATTTATTGAAGACAGTGCCCCGTTTACCATGCTCATAGGAAAACCTTGGATTGATAGAGAACAAGCCAGAAGAAAACAAGAAGAAGAAGTTTTGGAACAGAAGAAGAAAGAGTTAAAATACTTTATGACCAGAAGGATTGTGCACTTGATTGAAGAACAGAAGAGTAGATCGCATATATTTAATACTAGCAACTCTGATGTCGAGGCTAAGAGAACACTAGAGGACCCGCAGAAGATTGATTTACTTATTTTTGATACATAAGAAGTATTATCCAAGAACCCTAGGAAAGAATTTCAACAACGCGAAGTAACTAAGACAATAGAAGATAAGCATCAGAATGGTAAAAGAATTACTGAGACGAAGCTCACTGGGAAGAAAGCTAGAAATTTAAGAAAGAAAAGGGCTAATACTGTAAGGTCACAAGAGGTTCTAGAGCATACTTCGCAGAAAGAAAAATTGCAGAATTGGAGCTTCGCCGAGATATCAGAACAACGACATAGAGTACTTCACCATGAAGAAGCAATATAGTCGTTGGGGACGATATATCCGTTCGACTTCCGCTCTGAATGGACAGAAAATCAATAAAGGTTCGTCATCTAACTGTTGAAAAGCACCATAACAGGTCGAACAAGAGTTAATGAAGGATCATAACCGTTGCAAGAAGACCGTTGCTAAGTTTCCCTACTTAGTCCATCGTGCCATGCCCCGAGAATAATTTTTGCTAAGTGAGAATTTGAGCACGAAACGTGATATTAACTCACCTTGAGATCATTTCCTTGTTCCCATACTATTCAATGTAGTCTCTGAATTCCTTTCCCACCTGAGATAGCTGGCCCAATATTGTATGTCAGACGATCTCAGCGCTGCGGAGAAAATCGTTGAAGAAGTTTTAATTGAATTAATGACTGAGAGAGTCATGTCAGAGTGAGGAGTGTCTACAGGTGTACAAGCATAGTCTTCGAGAGAATTTCCATCTTCCCCATCCACTGCTTGAGCAGGACCATCCCGACTACCTTCGGAAAGACAATCTAATCTCGGAAACAACTTCGCCACTGTGAAGATGATCCCAAGTATCTTTCCTAAGTATATCCCACCACTAAGTGGCACAATGAATCGAGAAATTGTACCTAGAGACTTTGACTATGCTGTGGTCACTACGTACCTCTCGAAAGGAGAGCGTGCAATTCGTGCTGACTAGGATAATCTCGCTGCGTTGAAATTTAGTTATTTTAACCTTGGAGATCGCAAGGTTTATAGTATGCTAGCCCCGCATAAGCACTTAACTATCACAAAAGGGAGGAACCCAAAGATTGTCCCTCAGCATTGGACCCATAGCCTCGCGCAGTCAACCCTCCTTAATGTAATGAAGATTTCGCATTTCGGGAGGCATCAGGAAGTGAATGTATGTGTTAGATTGTTGTTGTCTTGCTACCACGAAGGATACTTATGGTTGGACCACCGCATCACTGTGGATATGATTCTAATCAATTAGATCATAGGGCTAAGCATGCAGGGCCCTAACTCGCATGAGTTTTACCCTGGAAAGACCATAGATCGCGCTCTTTCCCAGCGAATAAAAGACACATATGGAGATCTATAGAAGGGAATGCGAGGTTACAAGGTAGAATCCATTGAGAATGCAATAGTGCGCCTTGGTTTCTAGCTGATCGCAAGGAAGTTAGTCTGCAAAAACAGACCTACACAGGTGACTGGATTTGTAGTTGACCTTGCAGGGAAGTGCGTGGAGGGACTACAAATGAATTGGGCAAAGTATCTTGTAAATCAGCTAGAGATTGACTGCAGACAAGCGCAAGACAAAGGATATGACTTCCACTTTAGTTGGTTGCTCATACTCATCACTTTCATCGCTTGGGAGCTACCAGAAGATGCCACTTTTCCAGAGATCAAACCCTTCAAACCACTGGATGCGAAGTTCTGTACACTGTGGTACTCTAATGACATGAACAATAAGTGGCAGTCCAATGTTGTATTCCACGTTTATTAGAATCAATTGAAGAATGTAATCCAGTCTACACCGTGCCTGACACCAAACACACTTCATAAGTTTAGACCTTTGATCAAATTCATCACAGACCGCCACTTCACCTATATCATAGCATGCGCTGATGAGCACAAACAACAACTCCATTCGTACTATAAGTTGACAGAAGAAGACTTGGAGTAGATTACCAAGGAATGGTCGGTGGACCTCCTTGTTGCAATAGACCCCACATATATGTCCAACATGGATAGCCCTGAAGCTATGACGGATACACCTGGACCGCATAAGACTAAGAAGGATGTGGAAACTCAAGATGTCCATAGAACATCCACAAAGACTACTTAGATCTCACTTGCGAAGGGAGGTGACGGTGAAGAACTAGGTGGCACAGAAGTTGAGAAAAAAAAAGGCAAGGTTACTCCGCCTGGAGAGGAGGAGGATCCCTCCAAGAAAAGGAAGATTACCCCACCAAAGCCCTCATCCCAAAATAAATCTAAGGCCACCCAGACTACGTTCAAGACTACCCTTACACAGGACGACGTCGACTTCTTGATCACTATGCTGAATGATACTTCACTAGAGATCACAGATAGGCAAGAAGCAAAGCAGGAGGAGATATTTAGCCAACTCAAGTTTGAATTTCAAGAAGTGTAGTAGACACTCCAGTCCAACAGAGAAGTTTCTATGATGCACTTGACAATTGAAACAATAGGAACAGGTGATGAGCCCACCCAATTACGCCAGATCGCCGAGAAAGTCAAAGCTCACCTTCGACGAGCTCAAGAAGACACAGCGCAAGCCACCCAGGCTTTGGCACAAGTACATAGTGAAAATATAGTACAATAGAGGAAGGCAGAATAGGAACAAATTTCCTTACAAGTGAAGTGGGAGGAGGAAAAAGCACAGTTACAGCAGAGCAAGGACCAGTTTCTAGCAGAGCAACTTGAAGTATAGGAAAGAGTTCATAGAGCACTTTGCTCTGTGACAGTCATTGAAGTGAAAATTGAAGAACACGTACCACAGCAGGTGGCACAACTTGAATAAGTAATCCAACAACTTCAGCAGTGTATCGCAGATTTGGAACTTTGTACCGTGCCCGAGAATCCACAAGAAGTAAGAGATTTGAGGGAAGCAACTACCTGTAGCACAGTTGGCCGATTAAAAACCTTGGCTTTGGAATGTAAGCAGTTGAGTGCTAGAATCACCCAGACCTATGAGAACCTTACAGAGAACCTAGAATTGCATACATTAGAAGCACAACTCCAAGAAGCAAAGAAGCATGCAGATACACTACAGGCACAACTGAAGGCCTTGAACTCAGTTGAGAGAATGAAGTGATTTCCATAACAACGCACCGCACACATGCTGCAAAGTAAAGTGATGGAAGTCTCTCAATGAATTCAACCACTTCAGGAGAAAGCATGCCACTTGTTCACTGAAATTGAGAGCCAGGCAGCTGAGCTTGAATAGGTTGTCATCACCGTAGAATAGCGCATGGAAGAACCAGTAAATGACACAGTGATCCAGGAGTTCACTGAGAAAGAGGTTGTTGCACTGCAGCAGGTTGAAGTAGCTCGAGCCAAGCTCGAGACATTTGAAGAGGAGTTGATCAGAACAGAGTGACTCGGGATGAGTCACATGTGAGTGTTGGGGGCCTGTTGGCCCTTGACCAAGTTTTGTGGAACACTTGGTCATATTTGACCATTTGTGGACATCGACACCCTGTCAAAGATGGAGCGCTAGGCGAAGTAGAGATCACAGGATCTCAACCCACTTTTGGGGCCCTTTTAGGGTTTTGGGTTAATGTAATGGGAAAGGGATGTTGGCCCATGGGTTTACCCATTTTTAGGCCTATGTTGTAAAGTATAAATAAGTAGCTAGGCAATGTAAGAGGAGTTGATGGCTTAGTTATAGTAATTAGATCTGTGTGATTGAATTTAAATGCTCTATGCATGATTTTAAGAGGCTTGTAGAGTTGAGTGCAAGTGTTGTAAGTGCTGAGTGCACGGATTGTAAGAAGGCTCTATGCTATATCTACTTGGGGAAGGAGGATTTGGCGAGGTGCGTGTAGATCTCCTATCCTATGCGAAGTACAAGTTGATCTCTGTGCTATAATCAGATTGACCCAATATAATAAAGAAGAAGAAGACTTTGTGGACGTAGCCCCAGGGTGGGGATGAACCACGTAAAGCTGCGTGTCATGCTTTGTGTTGTTGCTTCCTTGTGTTTTCACTATCTTGCTAAGTGTTATGCCATGATTAGATAGATTTTCTTATGCTTTGTGATTCTCTAGATGTATATGAATAGTATATATGATGTGTATGAGGATGCTTAGTGTTGATATATAGGATCTAATACGTTTTGATGTTGCTAAGCACTGAAATATCTTATATCTGAGAAAGTACTGTGATGCTCTGTCTTATCTGCGAAGTACAATAAGGGTGAATAGTGATGAATGAATGATGCTAACTGCTCTGTAAAGGATATAATCACATATTTGTGTCCCATATAAGGTTGAAGACACCCGAGTCTTGCAACTACCCCTGCGTCTACCTCGGGTGAGACTTCATCTACTTCGCAGGTGTTGCTGAAAGGGCCAGTAGTTAGGGATTTGTTAGTGCGGTCTTGAGCGTTGAACCCTGGGTCTGTCCTTGTGCCAACAAAAATCCTACTATGGTACCTTCACTAGGAAGGATAGGATTGTTTAAAGGAAATATGATAACCCTATGTGGAAGAGTTGCTAATGTACCTATTATTATTCATGGAACATCAACTGAAGAGGAATTTGAAGTCATTAAGTTTGTTGGGGGCAACGCCCCTTTCCCACTTTTTATTAGGTAAGACTTGGCATGAGAAAGATCATATCAGAAGGAAAGCAGAAGAAGAAGCTACAGAAAGGAAAAATAAAGAACTGAGAGATTTCATAGCCATAAAAATAGATCAACTAATAGAAGAATGAGAGGATAAGTCGAAGCAACAGAACAAAGTAAGAGCACAGGAGGAACAAAAGGCAAGAGAATTAGTTGTCAAGGTTGAAAGAATGAAAGAAGGTTTGAAGGACCTAGCAATTCAAGAAATAAGTATATCCACCCAGGAAGTATTAAGAGAAGGGATAGTAACTTCAGACCCTTTGAGGGAACATCAACAGTGCGAAGCCACTACACTAGGAGAAGACGAGAATAAAAATGGAAAGAGGATTCCAGAAATTGTTAGAGAGACTCAGATCACAGGGAAGAAGGCAAGGAATATCAATAAGAAGAAAGCCAAGTTGGAAAAGTTACAAGAATATACAGAGAACAGATGGAAGACTTCGCAGACTCAAACTTCCCAGGAGGCAGGTTCGCAGGATTTGACCCTTGCCGGAACAACAAGACTGTGCAGAATGGGACTTTGCCCTGGCGAAGCTATATAACCATTGGAGGCACCCTGACCGTTAGAACGACGCTCCATAACGGCTATAAAATGCATTTGTGGGCTGATGGACCGCTTTTGGATGTTGAGACCACGCCATAACGAACATAGTGACATTAATGGAAGAATTCCTACCCATTGGAAGAATCCGTTATGGTGCCCTCTTATTTAACTTGTTGGTCGCTACGTCAGGACCACCTTTTTCCACCCGTGATTGACTAATATAAACAAAGAATTATCTAAGTGTCGAGTTTTGTTATCAGAACCTAGACCTCGCCATCTATTTTCCTACCCTTCCTGTCCATTCGTCTACCCCGAATTGTTTCTTTAAAAGTGAGAATTTCGGGCAAACCTAGTGCATTAGAGAAGTCTCTCGAGGAGGTCGTCAAGAAGCTAATGGAAAAAAAAATGTTATCTAAAGGTATTCAGGAGTCATCGACTAGGGGATTGCAGGATTCTCCTTTGAATGGACATCAGTTTGGCTGTGTTAACCCCGCGACTGAGCAATGAAGTAAGCACTGCGACGATATGGCTAATGCGAAGTAGATTTCATCAATCCTACCAGAGTACATTCCACTTTTGGCTAGCATCGTTAACCGTGACAACATTCCCTGATATTATGAGTACACCTTGATCACCGAATACATTCTGAAAGGAATACGCATAGTTGGGAGTCAGTTAGGACAAATCCCATTATTGAAGAACAACGAATTTAATCTAGGAGACATGAAGAAATATGTTATGCTAGTGCCTCACTGCTACTTGATGAAGTCAACTAGGATGAAGCCTCACCTTGTCTCCCAGCCATAGATTAGGGGACTGGCATAGTCAACTGTGCTAAATGTGATGAAGATTCCCTATTTTGGTTGACACCAGGGGGTTAACGCTTGCGTTAAACTCCTCTTGTCATGCTATCATGGTGGATACCTGTGGCTCAACCAGAGGATTACTGTGGATCCGACGTTGATCCAGTAGATTACAGGATTAAGCATGAAGGGACCTGACCCTCAACAGTTTTATCCAGGGAAGGCCTCTATCCAGGATGGTATAGTGAGCCTTTCATGCCAACTCATAGCTAACAAGATCGTAAGGAAGAACCACCCCACACAATTCACCAGGTTTGTGATGGACCTCGCAGGAAAATGTGTGGAGGGAATGCAGATGAACTGGGCAAGCTACCTCGTCAATGAACTAGAGAAAGACTGCCGCGAAGCTCAAGATTTGGGATATGAATTCCACTCCATCTGGTTGATCATTTTGATCGCATTTGTCACTTGGAAAATTCCTAAAGGAGACACCTTTCCATAGATCAAACCCTCAGAGTCATTGGCCACTAGGTTTTCAACCTTGTGGTACACCAACGACATGACGAAGCAATGGTAGTCCAATGTTGTATTTCATGGATACTATCAACAATTGAAGGTTTCCATTGAGTCATTTCCATGCATGAAACCTCTCCCCTTGCACCAGTATAGAACGATAGAAAAGTTCCACACAGATCCACATTTCATCTATATCACTACATCCAGAGATGAGAACAAGGAAGAACTACAATCATACTGCAAACTAAGAGATGAAGACATGGAGAAGATCACAAAGGAGTGGTCGGAGGAGTTCCATGTACCCGTCATTGATGCAGAACTCTCTGACGATAACACCATACGAAGCCTCCTAGTCACCTAGGTTGAGCATGTCAGACAGTCCAGTGGGACGAAGAAGAAGAAAAAGAAGGAAGAAATACAAGA
>JASDQU011375630.1:0-17777 GCA_032191745.1 Picea mariana
CATTCCAATTCATAGTAAGGTAGTAAAAGAATTGTGTATTAAGAAGCCAGGTAGGAAGAAAAAGAACCCTCCTATAGTACATTTGGTAGGAGGACTCTTTGAGTACATATCAGAGTAGCCAAAGCTAGCAAAATATGGGAATCCAGGAAACCTCGTAGTGACTATAACCATTAATAAGGTCTCCATTGGAAACACTCTCATAGACCTAGGGGAAGCCATCAATGTTATGAATGCTACTACCTTGGAACAATTACAGTTACAACCTCTTCTTCGGCCTACCCCAACCATTTTGGAATTGGCAGATAAAACTAGGGTTATACCTGAAGGGATTTTAGATGATGTCATGGTTACTTTAGCCTCATGGGAGTACCCCGTAGAATTTCTTGTCATTCATTCAAAGGATCCTGCTAGAGGCCATCCCGTTATTTTGGGAAGACCTTGGCTAGCCACAACCAATGCATTTATTGGTTGTAGAGAAGGAGAAATGACCATCTCAAATGGTCTCTCTATCCATAAGCTCACCATTTACCCTCTAGCTCAACCTATTATGCAGAATATATGGTGGCTTGAATATCCATACGAGAATGAATACTGGGAAGAAACCATAGCCAAGTGACCATGCATGGGCACTTCAGGAGAACACAACAGAAAATGTGCTAAACCAATTCGTTTCTGCTATTACATGTGTGGATTTTCCACAGTATTTTCAACAATTTGAGTACATGTTTGGGGAATAATTTCAAGAACAGTTAGACCCATCCATTTTGTCTTCGACATCTTTTATTTTTGAGATAGATGAGTCTGCCATGTCTTATACGATTCCCTATGAGAATAGTCCAGGGAAATTTTTACATATAAAATTCAAGCTAGATACAGACCAATAGAAATAGTTAGTAGATATCCTTAAAGAACAATCAGGAGCATTTTCTTGGGAATACACTGACATGAAGGGTATACACCCTGACACATTCATCCATCACATATATACCTAGGGGGGAGTGACACCTGTTAGGAAAACCCAGAGAAGGATGAACCCAACAGTCAAAGATATAGTCAAGGAGGAGATTCAAAAGTTGCTAAATGTCATATTTATCTATCCCATCTCCGATAGTAAGTGGGTATCCCCACTTGTAGTGGTTCCAAAGAAAGTGGCCGGGAAATGGAGAATTTGTGTTGATTTTTGGAAACTCAACAAAGCCACTCTAAAAGACTACTTTCATCTTCCTTTGATTGACCAAGTTATAGATACCTTGTCTGGAAAGAAGTATTGTTCCTTTATAGATGGGTATAGTGGGTACATTCAGATTCTTATAGCACCCAAGGACCAGGACAAGACTACCTTTACTTGTCCTTGGGGCACCTATGCCTATAGGGTATTACCATTTGCATTGTGTAATGCTCCTGCCACTTTTCAATGAGCAACATTAGGGATATTTTTCGATCTTATTCATGATTGCATGGAGGTCTACATGGATGACTTCACAGTCTATGGAAACACTTATCAAGAAGACTTAGAGAACTTAGAAAAAGTCCTCATCAGATGCCAAAAAATGAACCTATCCCTAAGTCATGAAAAATGCAAAATGTTGTTAACTGAAGGAGTGGTTCTAGGACATCATGTTTCATTTGAAGGGATAAAAGTCGATCCTACAAAGATTGACGTCATTATTAGACTTCCACCCCCCAAGACTCAGAAAGATGTGAGAAGCTTTCTTGGACATGCTAGATATTACTGACGGTTTATTGAAAATTTTACAAAGATTGTTGCACCTATGTTTGGATTATTGATAAAAGATGTTGATTTTGTTTGGACTGAGTAGTGTCAAACTGCCTTCGAAAACCTGAAAGATAAGATGTCCGTGGCACCAGTTATTAGAGGTCCCAATTGGACTCTCCCATTTCATATATCCATTGATTCCTTCGATGCAACAATAGGAGGGGTATTAGGGCAGAAAGAAGACCAACAATCCTATGCCATTTATTTTGTAAGCAAGAACTTGTCCCCTGCTGAGTTAAACTACATAGTCACTGAGAAAGAGTTCTTGGCAGTTGTTCATGCTATTAACAAGTTTTGTCATTACATTACAGATTATGAAGTATTTGTACACACTGATCATTCCACCATTAGGTTCCTCATGAACAAACCTATAACGAATGGTCGAGTGACCAGGTGGCTTTTGTTACTGCAAGAATTTAATATCATTATGCTTGACCGACCTGGAAAGGATAATGTAGTAGCTGACTTTCTTTCTCGAATACAAAATGAGGATGATGATATCCTTGTAGATGATAGTTTCCCAGATAAGCATATTTTTTCCCTTTATGTCAATACCCCATGGTTTGCGGATATGGAAAACTATATGGCCACTAGGAAGTTACCGTCTCATTTGTCACCTCATGAAAAGTGGAAAATTATTACACAAAGTGCTAATTACTCTTGGGTTGGTCATGATCTTTTTTGCACAGGTCCTGATTTGGTTATTCGTAGATGTGTCCAAGAGGATGAGGTACCTGATATACTATGAAGTTGTCATGATGGACCATGTGGTGGACATTTCTCTGACAAACACACAACATATAAGGTATTACATTCAAGTCTATTGGACTAGCATTTTCAAATACGCTGCCAAGTATGTGAGAAGTTGTGATAGTTGCCAAAGGATAGGAAGACCTACTTTATCTGATGAAATTCCTTTACAGGCCCAAGTTATGATAGAACCCTTTGAAAAATGGGCCCTTGACTTTGTAGGACCAATTTCACCCATGTCCCATAGGAAGAACTATATCTTAGTTTGTACGAACTATGTCGCCAAATGGGTAGAGGCAAAAGCCCTATTTAGGGATACAAAGAAGTATGTTGTCGAATTCATCTATGAAGACATCTTTACTCTCTTCGGTGTCCCTTGTGAAATTGTTATTGACCGAGGCACTCAATTTACTTCCAAGATGATGAAAGAGCTAACAGAGAAATATGGGATTAAACACTGTAAATCTTCTTCATACCACCCACAAGCCAATGGACGGGTAGAATCCAAAAACAAATTATGGAAGCCATCTTGACCAAGACTATTCAGTTACATCACCAGGATTGGGTTGATAGGCTCCTAGAGGCTTTGTGGGCATACCAGACTACTTGGAGGATTACCATTGGGCATACCCCTTATGAGCTAGTGTATGGGAAACAAGTACTTTTACCTATAGAATTCCAAGTAAGGACCTTACATATTGCTGCAGAGTTAGGATTGAACTTGGATGAGGCTCAAAAGAAATGATCCCTACAACTAAATGAGTTGGATGAAATCAGACAAGATGCCATCCAATGGACGATATTAGTCCAAAAACAGAGGAGCAAGTGGCATGACATGTTTATTAAGAAGAAGCACTTTCAGCCTGGTGATTGGGCTCTGTTGTTTGATTCTCGATTCAAAACCTTCAAAGGCAAACTTACCACCCATTGTTTGGGCCCTTACGAGGTAGACACTGTATATGACAATGGAGCTGTAAAAATTAAAACAATTGATGATGGACAAGTCTCCTTTGTGGTAAATGGACACCGGCTTAGATTTTATCATAAGCCCATTTCTAGAGAAGATTTTCTACAGGTCATGACAACTGACAAGGCATTGGCCTTAGTAGATGGCGAAGTCCCCCCTTGTTCTTGAAAAGTTTTTTAAAGATTTCCCACTGTATATATGTAAATAGTTTTTGAATTTTGTTAATAAGGCAATTCTAGATATTTCTGTAAGTAATTATTTCACTAGGAGTACACAGTCTCAAAGATCTTTCTTCAAAACATTGATTATACTTGAATTTTGTGTCTATTAAAGCATCAAATGAATATTGACTTACTGTAGTTAGCCATATTTTTGCGAACATTATCATTTTTTAAGGCATTCTAAAGCAATTTCTCTTGAAACTCTTCACCACTATATAAGGAAGTGATACAGTAACTATCATGCCTAGAGGTCTCTCATACAGTTTTTCCAAGAAACCTGAGTAAGTGAGTCAAGTGTCTTTATAAAAGAGTAAGAAGGAAGTCTAATTAGTGGTTATTCATGGAAACATCACAATAACTACAAAGGAAGAAAGTAAGTTGAGCCTAGAGATACCTTTCTGTTCTTTCTCAATGGTACCATCCACTGCACACTAAATAGCTTGATTATATCATATCTTTAGATAGGCCACATCCGCTTAAGTACCCCTTACATCGGGACAATCACTAATAATATAATGAAAAGTCATCCTCTAAGCATATTCTTATATAAGAAATCTTATATTAAAAATCTTAAAGGATGGAGGGCCAGTCTCTGAGGGTTTAAGAGGCTAACCCGCTGGGATACTGAACAGGTCTGCTGGTAGCGGGTACTGGCCTGTGGTATGACTAGGTAAACCCATCAGAGTACTGAACAGTCTTGCCGACAACGGGGCATTCTACTTAGCGAGGATGATGATCTGACAAAAGTAAATAATAAATAGAAAATTGTTCTGATGTACGACATTACTTGTAGACAAAGATGACATGGAGTATGTGTGGTTAAGCTAAGGCTAATGAACCTCATAAACTTGACATTGGGAAATGACTCTAAGACTATCTTGAAAATATCTTGCCTACCTCTTCTTATCTATATATAGGATTTCTTATCTTATAGGTGGGGCCATCTTCTAACTGTCTTGTCAGACCAAGCTATGAAATTTTATCTTTACACTTGACATGCTATAAATATTTGGCTATCGGGGGATACTAACTAGTTTCCTATACTTTTGATTGTGAGGTGTCACAATACTTAAGTGTGGGGGAGGGGTTAATGAGATGACAAATGATCATTGCCTAGAGAAATGAGTCTTTGCAAGAATTTTTGTATTATTTTTATGGTACGAGTTATTACATTATTAGTCATGTTATTTTTTTTTCTTAACTCATGTGTGCTATAAATTATTGAACTCATGCTTAACATACCACTCTTTATTGGTTATTTAACAACCCACTCTTTATCGGTTTATCATTCATTACAAGCTACATGTTTTAGGTTTGACAATACATCTTATGCTTGCTATAACCCGTTCATTGTAGGTTTTGACATTATATGTCATATACAAGAAGACTGAGTGAGCATGGAGCACTCTGCCTCTACTCATTAACCATTGTTGTTGTCAAAAAAAATTCAAAATTGCGGGTTATCCATTAGAAGAGGTGAAAATTCACTTAACATAGAGGTACCGGATGAAGTACCATATGAGATGCCGGATGAGATGTCATTTGAAGTGTCGAATGAAGTGCCATACACACCAGTAACTGTCGTAGATTACAGGCAACCAAAATTCAATTCCATTCAATTATATTTGTTGCAGGCATTGATTAAAGATGCTTCATACATTTATGATCTAATGTCCAAGTCAACAGACTTGGACATTGATCTAAATTATGCACTAGTACATTGCTCCAAATATAGCCTTTCAATTCGAATTATTCACACATGGCAGCTCGTGTGCACATGTGGGCAATTTACTCCACCATAAGAGCATCCAAAATCGGGCTGGGCATTGTATTATCTCATTTTCCCTTGCCATTTTCTCTACCTTGCGTTAAGGAATCGTGCCCAACCTCTGCCAATTCATCCCCTGTTCAAATTGCACTCAAAACATGCTAAAACTGTGTCATTGCTTGGCTCGATTTCACCCTTTCTTGATGAATTTAACCTCTATCACAATGCTCAAGAGATACGAACCCTCCTCCTATGAAGACTTGTTTGCCATTCTAGAATTCAAACAGTGCAGAGAAGTGTTTTTGCGTGCTGGCTGGGGGCCATTTTTGTCTAGCTTGCAGGGCCATGATGACAACCTCTCTATGCAATTTACAGTTGGTTTTGATGGTAAGACAACACATGTAGGGTTTCTTATCTTTGAAGTCACAGAAGAGTCCATTTCTACTGCAACAAAGCTCTCAAGAATGGGAGATAGATGGTTCAAAAACCACCAATTGCCATGCTCAAGTTACAATAGGGTGTTTAAGCCTGAATTCAAGAGAATTTCAGGAGAAAAAGGGTATGCTAAGGAGTGGATAAATCCATAATTGGTTAACCCCCTCATTGTCATCACAAGGTTAATTACATGTGAAGGTATATATTCCACCTTCAGAGTTTGTCATTTTAGATTGTTGGCTCATTTTCTGTTCAACAAACCCTTGAACTTTCCCTTTTATTTTCTCAAAAGATTGGAGAAGATCTCCTCTCAAGTGAGGAAAAATGTGACTAACCCCCACAATAGTCTCTTCCACTATGGTTTTATCAAACTCCTCGTTCTTACCGAACTACAGAAGCAGGGGAAAAATTGGTATGCCTTTATCTACCAATTTGCAAACCCCCTCTTGACAGTTAAGACCGACAAAAAGGCACTTAGACTAAAAAACATCTCTCCATCCAAGCCTCACTCTCCAAGAACCCCAAAATCCCTTTCAAAAACCCTCTCCTTGTCGGAACAATACCAAAATTTTGTTGATATCCCCACTTCTTCATCGGGTAAAAAGACCAAGAGCTAATACCAAAAGAAGCCCATTGTTGACCCCCCAATGCCTTCACTCTCTCTTGATCCTACACCTAAAAAGCTCCAAGAAGTAATGCAGAAAGACATTCCCATCATTCCTACAAACAAGAGGGTAGCCAATTGATTTGGTAAGGGACCCTTTCGGAAGAGTACTCGGAACAAAAGAACCAAGCCTTATGCAAAGCCTCCACCTGCTTCGGATCCCATCCAAGTGTCCTCTGATCTTGAGAGCCCTTATAAGAAACTTAGGGAAGTATTTGCAGATGGATTAGAGCCACTAAGGAAAACAAAATCAGAACATACCTCACCTTTCCGATCTCCCATCGCTCCTACTTCACCTATGCCTACTCTAGATCTTAAAACTGATAAATTGTCCACATCCGTCAAAGGATCTAAGCCTTCCTCAGAGATCATTGATTCTGCCCCAACCATAGAGGAGCTACAAAAGGAAAACCATCAGCTTCTCCAACAGTTGGAAGAGAGGAAGACAATAGATAAACATCATCATCATGACAATGCAGTCCTTCAAACAAAAGTTAACTCTCTTCAATGATTGGTCGATGAGATGAAAAAATCTAACCGTAGCCTCAGAGCACAGCTGAAGAAACACAAAAGGCACAAGGCTAAGTCTACATAGCAAGAAGGAGAGGCTTCCAAAGCTGATCCTCCTTAGCAAGCCTAGTTCCGAGGGGTAACCTCTTTTTGTTTGCAGTGGGACTTACAAAATCGTAAGTGTGGGGGTAATGTTGGGCCCAAGATATGATCATTTTTATGACGATTGTTATACATTTTTTCCGCATGTACATATATGTTTTGCACGTTTTGAAGGATATTTTTGAAGAATTTTATGGTAAATCGGTATGATCACCATAAGGTACATGTAATTCATGTTTAATGATTAAATCTAGTTTAATTCATCATGTTCTATGATTTCCAAGAGTTAATTCATGTTTTTCTACTATTACAGTGAAAAACACACCATGTTTCTAGTTCCGACACTTGATCCGGCACTCGCTCCAGCACTCGTTCTGGTACTTGATCCGACACTCATTCCAGCACTCAGTATTGCACAAAAATGCAGGGAGAGTTGGTGGTTAAGGCATTGGCGGCTAGTTATGGACAAATCAGGCACATGGGTTTTCTTCATGATCGCCCCCTCCAGATACTAAGCTCAAGACAACTCGATTTCAGTTGTCCAAAGAAGGCGATTATTGGCTTGCTCTGTTTTGTCAGTTATGACATCATTTATTGTATTTTTCTGAAATTAGAAGTGGTTCGACCCTCCTATGGTCGACCACTTGGTTTGTAAATGTTATAAATACCATTGAGGTGGTCAAATGATTGTTAAGTAGAAGAACCAAGTAGCATAAGAATTATAATTGATAGAAAAAACAATTTTTCTCTGTTTTTAGTTTTACATTGCCAGAATTGTGCCAAAACTACGTTTTCAAGCTTTCATGGTGAATTTGGCCTATTGAAGTTCATGGTGTGTTTTCAGGAGGTAGCCACGACTTGTTGGGGGGGCCACCAACAGTCTGGTGATTGTTGTTATGTTTATTTACACATTTCTTAATTTAAATTGCTCTTTCGTACTTCCTATATATGCATGTTTTTATTTAATTAATTAGTTTGTTTTAGCTGACTGTTTTACTTCCCTTTTGCAGGTTAGATGATGATATGTGTTAGCATGTGTTGATTTTGTAGATTAGAAAAGGCTTGCAAATCTCCATACTAACTCTGTGTGCAATTAGAAAGTCTCCATATTAACCTCATGTGCATTTAGATGTTAAAATTATGCTTTGATTTATGGTTTTATAATCAAGTTGAAAACATAGCTTTTAGAATAAAATAGACTTTTATTTGGGTTTCCTTTGACAGGGATTTTGATGGATGGATAGATTTACTTCCAGTTTTTTAATCATAGCTTGCTTTTCTTAGTTTTACATATATTTCATTCACTTAGTTATTGGCTAATGTAATTGTCAATTTACTTCTTAATATCATAGTTTAATTTCTATTTTTTATTCATTTTGTTATCATAGTTTGAATGATTACAATAGACAAAGTGTAGTTTTATTTCATGCAATTTCCTTTCATAGATTAAAATGAAATTAAATTTCTTAGTTAAATAATGATGATCTTGTTATGTTGTTGATGGTTTATAAATGAATATGCAGGGTATTTAACATTACTTTTATCATGGCTAAGTTTTCATTGGATTGTTTACTTCACACCTTTCATTTTGCCATTGAGATTAATGTTGAGTTTATACCATTGGACTTGTCCTCTGTTGTCAAGTGTCATCGAGATATCATCCATCACCACCGAAGGCATTCACACAACCACCAACATCACATTTGAGTGTTTTATAGGTTAAAGAATGTTTCTTGCTTTCATAATTTAGAAAATAGTTTTATTGTTGCTTTGATAGATAGTAGTTTTCTTATCATAGATTAAGAGTTAGTGGTTAGTCTTTCTTGCTTTCAATAGACTAGATTTCCTTTCATGCATTGCATTGAGCATTTAGATTTCCTTTCATACAAGAGAAATAGTTTTGCATTAGGCATTTAGTTCACTTGCGTCTTAGGCTAGATAGTTGTTCAATGAGAAGTTTTGCTTGCAGTAGTTAGTTGTCTTTTCTTACTTGTCTTTTGCTTTAGTAGGTTAGTTAGGTGCCTTTTCTTACTTGTCTTTTGCTTTAGTAGGTTAGTTGGGTGTCTTTGCTTACTTGTCTATTTTCTTTAATAGGTTAGATAGGTGCTTTTGCTTACTTGCTTAATTATTTTCTTTCATAGGGTAGTTGCTCATTGAATGTAGGTTGGCAAGTTAAAGAAGTTTGCTTTTGTCATTTTCTTATTATGCTTAGCAGTTTGTTTTTTCTTATTGTTAAACTAGTTTTCTTTACATAGAATTTTCATTTGCTTTCTTAGGAACTATCCATCCATCCTTGGCCCAAAAGTACTTAGGTTACCTAGCTTCAAGTTGCTTAGTAGGGTTTTATAATTAGATAGGTTTGCTTGAGTAGATTAGCCTTAGATAGCTACTTTCATTAGTTACAATATATTTCTACCAACCTTTTTACCTTTGGCATATATTTTACGACAACTCTAAGTTTACTTACCCCGGGTGGACAATTTAATTGAGGGTAGTTTAGTGTCTTTTTTAGTACATAAAAATCACCTAACACATAGTTCCCAATGATTGTAACCTTTGGACCCCTTGTACAACATAAACACCGCCCATTTGGATTGCAATCATGGGACCATCCAATAAATACTCCCCCATGTTGAGATTAACAATATGGAACTTCCCTGAACAATTTATGGTACCTCCATATGCAATTATTACTTGGAACCTTGGTGCTAGAAATACAAAGCAATTGGGATTTTTTTCTAATTTGTAATTGATGAAGTTATGGGTACTACTAGAATCAATCAACATTGTTTCCTTTTTCTTTTTGATATATCCTTCTATATTGAGGGTTTGTAGAGTATTGATGCCATCCAATGCATGACAAGATATCATTGTAGTAGTCTCTTCTAGCTCTAGATCTTTTGATGGCTCCAATTCTTGATATTCTTCCTCTTCATAGTCTATGTAGAAAAATTGCTTCTCAACATAATTATACCACTCTGTACATGATGTCACAATTTAAACATAGTCCCATTTCCCTCATTTCATCCATTTGTTGAGGTGTCAACCTTGTCGGTTGAGTGAGGTTAAGAGATGAAACATGGTTCTCTCTATAGTTGTTAGTGACCACTCTTCTAGTAGTCATATTTTTACTTTTAAATTTCCTTTCCATACTAAAATAATTCTCTAGGGATTTAGGTTCAGAGAGACACACCTCATGTTGGACGCTCTCCTTTAAATTTCCCATAAAGAGATCAAACAAAAGTATTTTTTGAGATTTTCTTTACCCTAAGACATAGTTTTTGGAATTGTTGAATGTGTTATGTAATTGGACCTATTTGTTGAATATTTATCAATTAAATAAAGAATGTATTGTTCTAAATATCCCCATAATGTTCTATCAATTCATCCATAAAAATGGGCCAAGAGACAATTGAATCATTTTTTATTTCACAAATCCGTTGATACTAGAAAAATTGATCATTTTCTAAATACAAGGATGCACTAGTTATTGTTTGTAAGGTTGGCACTTGGTGTATATCAAATAATTTATCCATATGGAATATCCATGTTATAGGATCTTTGTTATCAATTGTCCTCATATCGATATTGGGAATTAAGTAGTTCCTTGGTGCCACATTGAACCCCCAATAATGTGGATTTGAATATGATAATATAATCATGATTTTGTGGCTCAATATTTATTTCCTCCACATTTTCATGATTTCCTTGTGTCTTTATATCTCCTTTAGGGATTATATAATATAGATTATGTAAGAATATGGAAAACATGGATGTTTTCAAATCTTCCATCTTTTCATCCATCTTCTTCTCCAATTGTTCCATTTGGTGAAAAATATCTTCTCTTTCTTCTTTAGTCGTGGTTGAGCTCTCTAGAGGTTTAGTTGGTGAAATAAAATTTGGAGCACCATTTTGAGCCATGTGAAAAAATAATAATACTTCTCTTTTTATACTTGATCATAAAATTTGAATTACCAAAAATATACCTTTCAATCAATAGGTATGCGAATTATAAGTTACATACCTTACAAACCTTAATTCAGAGAATGTTTGGATGTCTGACATTTGTCTTGATTTATCTCTAAAATTTGAACCCATTTGAGTTTGAAATTTTTTCTTATATTACTCTAATATGACTTCTTAAACTCTTGGAAATTTCACAATCTGAAACTTCACTAATAAAACGTTATAGCAAAAATGCCAAAATAACTTGTTCAAGACTAATTTTCAAACTAGTAAAAAACCCTAACTTCCACAAGATACATATCATAAATTAAAATGATTCAAAATATGAAAACCTTTCCACATGTAATTCACCATGTCCCCTTAGGATTGTGAAAATATAAGAGTCTAAAACTTCACTAAAAAGGTATTTCTTTACAAATAAAGTCACCTGCATAGAAGACAATGCTAGGACACCAAAGATTGGGCCATATAAGTGATAACAACCTATGGTCATTGAAAAAACATCGTGTTGAACTTAATTCATGGGTTGTTGGACTTAATTCATTTTGATGTATTTGGTCCAATTAAAGTTCCTTCAATTTCTAAGGCTTTGTATTATGTGTCATTCATTGATGATTATTCTATAAGGACATGGGGATATTTTATTAGAACTAAATATAAAGTTTTTAGTTGGTTTAAGGAGATTAAATATCTCTTGGAAAATCAGATCGGTAGGAAGATTAAGGTATTGAATATTGATAATGGTGATGAGTTTTGTTCTATAGATTTTTATAAGTTTTTTAAGGCTAATGGAATTTAAATACATAAGAAAAATCCATATACCTATCAAGAGAATGGAGTTGTATAATGAATGAATATAACATTAACAGAGAGAGCTAGGAGTATGTTTAGTGGAGCTTTCTTAGAGAAGAGGAATAAGTGCTTCCTTATACATGTTAATTTATTAACAAGTATCCCACATAAACTCTTGTGGATAACACCATTATGGATGTCTATACGAGCCATAAGCCCTCACTTTATCATATTTGTGTTTTTTTTGTGAGGCATACGCTCATGTTCCTAAGGAGAAGCAATCAAAGTTGGATAAGAAGGCAGTGAAATGTATCTTGATTTCCTATGGTGTTGGTGTTAAAGTGTTAATACACTAGAGCAATCCCCATGTAAATCCATATATATTGAGTTGTTGTATTTCTATTGTTATAATAGTATTTTCAGCTAGACCTTTTGATTATAATCGTACCCTTGTTCTCATAAATATACACCAATGAGACCTAGTTTAGGATCATCACATCTTGTTATGATTTATGATATATAGCCTATGGAAATAAGGGTTATTTGACTAGTCCTAAAATGAGTCTCAAACATGTGTTCTTAGTAGAAGTGATATATATAAATGTTGGTAACTCCAAATTGAGTGCCACTAATTTATTTGAAACTAATACAAACCATATTATTTCAGGTAAAAATTTTAGAAACATATATGAAATATTGGTCACATGAAATTCCATAGAATTTCTCTCCCTGGAAATGATAAAAAATCAACAAGTTTTGGTAAAGTTACCATAAATTTCATGTGGCACATAAATTTATGGTCAAACCTATGACATTGAAAAGAAGAAACATCAGTGTACTATAGACCAAAATTTTAGACTTAGGAGGGCCAAAATCACATAGATACATCAGGAAAAAGGCCATATAGTAAGACAATATCCCAATTAAGGTTCTAAAGGTACACAACATACAATTGGAATGACTTTTGATTGGAAGATTTTTTTTATTGACTCAAAATTTTTGATAAAGAGAAAAAAGAGGATCATTATTATTGTGATCCCACATTGAAAAGGGTGGTCCAAAAATTACTTCACCAACTAAACATCCAAAAGTATCAACCATGACTCAGGAAGAAAGAGAAGATACCTTTCACCAACTATCCAAATTGGAGAACCAATCTAATGAATTGAGTGTTAATTCAATAACAAGTAATGATTCGATGGAAAAGAAGATGGATGAAAATAGGGAACAAATGGTAAAAAAGAAAAAGACAGATACAAATATGGAAGAATTGATAAATTCCATGTCAACCATATTGTTACATAGCCTAGATGAGAGATTATCTAAATGTGATATTAAGACACAAGGAAATCATGTAAATGAGGAGGAAATAAATATTGAGCTTCAAAATCATGATTATTCATCACCTCTAGATTTGCATCATCGAGTATTCCACTTGGAGAAAAGAACTATTTAATTCCCAAGATCGATATGAGAAAGTTTGATGGTAAATATCCTTTAGCATGGATATTCCAGATGAATAATTCGCAAATATACATGAAGTTCCAACCTTACAAAAGGTAACTCTTGCATCCTTGTATTTAGAAAATGATAAATGTATTTTGTGTCAATGGCTTTGTGAAATAAAAAGGATTCTATTATCTCTTGGTCGATTTTTATGGATTCATTGATATCACATTATGGAGATATTAAGAGAAATACATTCTTTAGTTGATTGATAAATATTTAGCGAATAGATCCAATTACAAAGCACATTCAACAATTACAAAAACTAAGTCTTAGGACCTATTGATGGGTCCAAAATGACCTATCAAGAAAGTAAGGGAGAATGCTCGATGGTAGGTCTCAATTAGACCTACTCTCATTTGGCATGGTGTTTCTGACCAGTATGTGGGCCTGGTTTCCACTCTAAACTATTATCTAAATATGAATATAAGAACACAATGTTCTTAGATGGATTAAAATATGAACCCCAAATAACTTATGCTACCTATTGGTAATTTGAATTCAATTATAAACTATTCTAATCCTATCTTGATCAAGAGAAATATAATTAAAAATGAGCACAGTGAAACATAATACCATTATAATAAAAAACAAATCATGTATTCCAATGATATATGATAACAACATTGCTATAGACATATTTACAATTAGTTGCAAAATGCATTCATAGCATCATATATGTACTCATAAGGAAATATATGACAACATGAGAATTAATATGAAAGTGAAGAAATAATTCAAACAACAAAATTATGCAATACTAAGGAAGGAGATAAATGCATCAATAAAAGTCTCATGTACATTCACCAAAGTCACAATTTATAGAATTCTTCTTACTCTTTATTCATTCCGAAGTAAGAATACTATATGCCATTTACAACGGGAAAAAGTCCCTCTTTCATTGCAATACTCTCCTTTATAAAATAAGAGGAGGTTGTTCACATTATGTAACTGTAATTGTGTTAGATGGTAGTTATAGGATTTCATTTCACCTTTGAGACTGGGACTTTACAAAATTAAATATGATCACGGTGAAGAGAATTCATTACAAAATACAATGATTAATAGGTCTTTGATTGATACATATTGTCTCTACACTCCTTCCAAAGATTTTATTCCTTCAATATTGCATCCACTCTACTCAACTGCATCTTTTCCAACTTTATCTCACTGTCACATAATTGGGTTGTCACCTCTACGTTCAGGCTCTAGTTTGTTTTTTGAATAAAGTATTTGTCTAGTGAGGTTAGTTTGATTGGTTTTATGAGTTTTTATTCTAGGGCCTCTTTATTTACTTCCTTGATTACTTCAATATTTTTTTTGCTGATATTTCTTTTGGTTTCCACATCTTCTATCTTCAACTCAAATGTATTTTCTTCTTCTAAGTTTTCCATTATATCCATCTCAAAATTTTCAAGTATGTTGTCGGAGACCCTCCATAGTCTTTTTCATTATTTGTTGAAAACTTCTTAAGTGATTTTAATATCATTCATGATAGATTTACATGTATCAAAGAGGACCTGGTGCTTGATCTTTAGTCTGGTTGTGTAGACTGACAGAGTATTTGGTGGATCATGATATACATCTTGTGAATATGTAATTCTTTCAAAGGAATTTTGAGCCTTTTGGTATTTATTTCCTGTGACTTCCAACTCACTATCGAGCCTAATTTTATCTTGTCTGTTCTTTTGAATTTCATTCAATATTTAAATAATTCCTTTTGTACATTCTTGATATCTTCATTGGTAGCCCTGGATTCTTCTTTGACAGTTTCCAGGATGATAACTACCTTTTGATTTTCTTCTATTGTCTTCTCAAGGGGTTGATTATCTTGCTACAACTTTTAGACTATGTCTTCCAACTTCTCATTGTATATGCTCACTTCCAAGTGTTTTCCTTGTAATGTTGTCATCTCTTATCCATGTTTGGTTTTGAGTTTCTCCATTTCCTCTAAATGTTTAATATTGAGATATTATATCTCTTCTTGATGTAAAATATGAATTACACCATATCTTTTCTCATATACAACATATAATTTATATTTCTAGAGCTGTAACTCTTTCTGTATTTATTCTTTATGCAATGGTTCTATTGTGCTAACCTCTTTTTTGAACTCATCGGCTAAGTTTTCCCTGATGTTTTTTATAGATTATTCAAGATCAACTACCCTAGCCCTAGATACATCTAATGGTTCTCATATCTAATATATTGACATGGAATTTGCACCTTCAAATGCATTTAAGGTTGATTATATTTGTACAAAATTTTCCTACCTTCCATTTAATGATTCTTTCAGAGGATTATTGCTTGAGTGTCGATTCTCCCCTCTTTATATTGTTTATCCTTCTCTCAATAGCTATAGTCTTATGGTTCTAATAATATTCACCTACAACCACTACAACATCATCCAACCCTAGTTCTTGAGATGTGTAGGAAATATTTCCAAGGATTAGGGATGATTTTAGGGGCTAAATTTCGCTCATGGGGCTAATTTTCCATGGTTTTTCCAAAAATGAGATTCGCTATTTTAAAACTAATTCACCCAAATTCTATAGGATAAAATTATTTTACCTTAAAAATCGCCAAAATTTTATAAAAACTATATAAAATACTTAGAAATTTGAATATTTTTACAAAAATATCGCCAAACGTTTATAGTTGACATATGAAGGATTAGTAATATTCGCCAAGGTTTCTACATTTTAAAATAAATTTCCATCATTAAAATCATCTCTACCGAGGATGGATGCTAGGGGAGTGGATTTTTACATAGGGATGTTAATTATATTGGCGATGGGTTTTTACACAACTCTATTCAATTCATCATGTTCTTTATTCTTTTGTGGTTATGTTCTTTCCTCTGATTTCCCCTATGATTCTGCCACATTATGTTTCTTCTGTTCTTATTTCTTCCTTTTCTCTTCATCTTGAGTAGCTAATATTAATTTCTCTTCATCTTCCTTTATTTTCTTTTCAATCTCCATGTCCTCTTTGGCTTTGTTTTCCTTTTCAATTTTCCTTTTGCTCCCTTCACAATTTTTCTACAGGATTTTATCTTGATTGGTGTTCTTCTTTTCCAAGCCTTATTTTTTCCTTTGTTGATATATTTTTTCTACTTCTTTGCTTTTTTCTTAGATTTCTATTCTTGTTCTATTTCTTTTAGCCTCTAGCTTCTCCTTTTCCTTTTGTAGAAACATTTTGAATTGCTCCTTCACTACAATTATCTCTTCATATTCTTCCATTTGGAGCTTTTCCATGGTTGGTTCATCCTACATTATTGGTAATACTTCTTCCAAAAATAAAGCTCCTTTGAAGATATCTTCTATGAAGTTCACTTCATGAATGACTTGTTGCATGAGATTGACCGATATTACATGGTCATACACTACATTGTGTGGATCATGCCCCTTTAGTATCCATGTGCATAGACATATTTCCCTTAGGGCCTCGTCTTCCTTCTCAGGATGGGGTTTATTTTAAAAAGTATATATTTCTACGTGTAGTGGGAAATTTGGCAAGTATTTTTTATTTTTCTTTGAATATAAATATGTTGTGATCCCCTTTACTATTGTTTGGTATACAATTTATCTAGATAAAAACTTGTCAAGTACATACTTGGGAAAGATATGTGGCAACCCAATAGTTCCATCCACCTTGATATAAGTATAATACTTTTTAACATACTAGTCCCCTATCTCTCTTAGGGTTTTTATGAACCCTTGAGATATTCTATAAGGATAAACCCATAAAATCACCTTGTACACAAGGGCTAGGAAATATTCATAGATGTTGTAAAAATATTCTTTGAAATTTACATCCCATAGTTCCAAGCAATAGGTATGAATTGGAGAGTGACTTGGAGTCTGACTCCATTCAAAAGAAGGAAAACAAAGTGTAGAGAAGATTGCATCAATTATATATGATGACATATAGAAAAAAAAGGGTTTTTCATACCTGTAGATTCCTTAGCTTTGTTGAAAATGTTGAAGATCAGGAGGCTTTCCCATTTCAAAAATTTTCCTATCTTTACCACCATATATGCCATCGAGATACATTCCATCTTGGAGTGTGTGTTGGTTTCCTCACTGTATAGTTTGCAAATCATTGTGTTCAACAACCTATATGGTATCTTTATGTATTGAATCGGGATATGTATTTCTCCCTCTCTAACTTGTCTCACCTTACCGATGTACAAATTTTCCATTAGTTCTTCAAAGTATTCATTCTCTACCTAGAACTTCTCCAAAAAGGAATCGTTTAATGTTACTGTAGGTTCATGGGTTTGATATTTGATTCTGATTTATTTTGGATTCAAGGAA
>JASDQU011375632.1:7446-19965 GCA_032191745.1 Picea mariana
CCTTCCTATGTACCTTATGGAGCGGTACCACCACAAAACCCATACTTTCCTTTTCCTAGTCCTCCACAACCCATGGCTCCCCCACATCCTCATGCAGGGGTAAACTTTGTTCAACCCTCTGCTACTCAACAATACCAAAATTTTGAACAGTTGAACACTGCCAATCCAACTCACCCCTCAAACAATGCAAAGAAGAAAGGACAGAACAGGAATAACAACAATCCTAGTCAAGGCGGGAATCAACCCCCACAACATCAACCCACTGGGGGCAACCAGAACCAAGGGAACCAAAACCCCCAAGGGGGAAATAAAAACAAACACCAAGGGTGGAATAACGTTAAAACCATCTTCCCTTGTGCCCTTTGTGGTGAGTTCAGTCATTACACTCACCATTGCCCCCAAATCACTGATTTCAAAAGGTTGAAAGACTCTAGGAGCATTCCCCCTTCTCCTGCTCAACTTACCCCTCAGTAGGCACAACAACAATACGTGCAACAACCCCCTCCTGTCGTGCTACAAAATCCTATCCCACATCAAGGTGTGATAAACACCCAACAGTACACACAACACCCCCCACCACTGGCGGGACAATACCACAACCCCCACACTCCAACAGACCAAACGATTATCCTCACCAGTGACGAAGAAATCCTTCTCCAAACACAGAATCGTCAGTATCTAGCTGAGTCTACTCCTATCTCTCTAGAGACAAACCCTACACCGATGGGACCCCCGTTGGTAATCCCTTGCCCTGTCGCCGAACCACCATTACACATCCCTCGCATTCCCTTGCACAGGAATGTCCACAACCCACAGGCTAGGGCAGCTCATAACTATAGCTTGGTAGACGACTTAGCACAATCTCCGGCCGCCATGTCAGTTTTGGAAGTCCTCCAGACTTTTCCCACTCAACAGAAATCACTACTTTCCACCTTAGGGGCAGTCAACCCCGCTGATACTCGACTCATCACCTTTGACCTCGATAGCTGTGAACCGCGTCTTCCCGCCGCGATTGCTATTCAAATACCGGTAAAAATACGGAACATCACTGTCCATCGGTGTATCATAGATGAGGGGGCATATACATGCATTATGTCCAAAACAGTATGGCAGAAACTCGGTTCCCCGAGACTCATACCCTCCGCCATCACATTACGATCTTATGACAGACGCCCTTCCTCTCCCGAAGGGCTCTTCCAAAATGTCCTAGTGGAACTCGAGGGAAAAACTATTCTCATTGACATTGAAGTTATCGACGCTCAGCTCGATTACAATATCTTGTTTGGGCGTAGCTACATGTATGCTATGAAGGCAGTGGCATCATCAGTATTTAGGAAAATCATGTTCCCCCACAATGGGAAGATTGTCACCATTGACCAGGTTTTGCATTACGAACCTAACCCATCTGCCAATCTCGATAACATTCTTCCTCTCATTCATTCCAACAAAGACGCATATCCACTCGTCAAGATGGGTCCTGGGATTTTCAAAGATCCTTCTTTGTTAGAGACATACCATGGAGCTCCGCCACTCCTTCCCCCTAATCAAGTATGCGTCATCTCCTCTAACGGAACTCATACGGAGGATGCTCATCCTCCTCAGGAGGCTTCAGTCATCCCTGACGTCTCAATAGTCGCAGAACCACTCCCACAGGAGCCTCCTGCACATTCGTCGACCCCTCAGGTCCATGAATCCACATCCCCTCAAGGGCATAATCCCATTTGGGAGACAATACCCCAACCCCTCACTCAAATTCCCTTCTTTTACCCTCCACCCGGTATAGAAGCTTTCCAGATAGCCGCAACACTCACACCACCCAATATGGTGTTAGCAATCCCAGTGTGGTATCTACATCCACCTAAGATGATCCCTTGTCCATCCCTTCCCCCACAAGAAGGCCTTCCCATGACGATTCCCATCCTCACCCCAACTACCCCCATACTCCCTACCCCCCCCACTACAGCTGGGGGCAGGAGAAAGAAGAAGGAGCCCACAACTCCAGTTCCTCCCCGCATCCCACCACCTTGCGCATTATGTGAGAAAGAGGGTCACCAAACAAACAACTGCCCATCACTACCGGAATTATGGAATTTGATTCCACTCAATCCAACCCCCACAACACCCACCACTATTGCTAGTCCTACCACTACTCACCAACCTTCCAGTAGTAAAGGGTTGAGGACTAAATTCGTGTGTGCTATTTGTTCCGAGTATGGCCACTACACCCATCATTGCCTAGCACTGCCACGTTTTCGACAGACATTAGCTGCTTTACACTAGAAATTTCAGAACGACCCATGCCCTGCTACGTCCTCTTCATCAACTATCAATGACATTCGCTATGTCACTACTTCAGTTAATGAACGCCTGAGATGCCCTTGTTCTCTCTGTGATTCATTGGCTCATTTTACCTACCGGTGTCCTATGATCCTTGCATATAGGCAACATCAATTGGCTCTGCATCACCAACTCGCAAAAACAATCATTGACCTTACCTCACCACTCGAAGATCTTCATGTCATTTCTCCCGAACCTGAGGCACTCCCAACGCCTCCTTGGTTCTTAGATGACATATCTGAGGATTTACCTCGTAACCCACCAAACTCTCCTGCTCATTCCCCTATAGGACCTCTTCACCCAACCACCACGGGTACCCCTCAGTACTTCAACATATGGTTTATGTCGAGTGAACCCTCACCTCCTCCTCGCATTACCCCCTCTGTTTCACCAGCAGGGGGCAATCACACTGAGATCACTCCTCACGATCCGTTATATTCCCATCATTTCCTATGCGATGAAGAAATACCAGAAGAGCTACAATTCCCAGACTCTCCCTGGGACGCACTACATCATCATGCTCTCTTCCTTCCACAAAAAGCCCTCATGCCTCCTAGCCCAAACCCCATTTATGCGGTCGAAACCAAATATTTCCTCCCATCAGGGCCTATCAATTGGTTCAACAGCCCCATCCCTACACCCGACGCTTTTGAAGAAGGTAATTTAGCCAACATTTCCCCCACCATCAAAATTGACATTTCCATTAAACAAGGCATCGTCGAAAAAATCACCATTGGAGCTTCTTGCACTCCTCAAGAAATCGCCGCTTATGAAACCCTCTTCCAGGAATATAGGGACATATTCGCCTGGTCATACACAGAAATGCCTGGCCTCGATCCTTCTATCGTCGAACATCGCATCGAAACCTGGCCTGACATCACACCAGTTCGCCAGAAACAGCGACCGCTACACCCATCTAAGGCCGCGGCTATCAAAGCCAAAATTGACAAATTGCGTACGGTCGTATTTATTTACCCCATCGCTTACACTTCATGGGTTTCCAATCCTGTACCTGTCGACAAAAAATAGGGCTCTATTCGCGTTTGCACCGATTTTTCGTGATCTCAATAATGCATGTCCAAAAGACAACTTTCCAACGCCTTTCATCGATCAAATTATCGACGACTACGCTGGCCACGAGGCTCTCTCCTTTATGGACAGATTTTTTGGCTATAACCAAATTCAAATCCACCCAGCCGATCAGTACAAAACCGCATTCATTACCCCATGGGGTACTTTTTCATATCGTGTCATGCGTTTCGGCTTAAAAAATGCTGGCGCAACTTTCCAGCGGGCCATGACATACATCTTTCACGATCTAGCTACAATCATCCTCGCCTACTTGGACGACCTCACCACTCGATCCAAGAAATGCACCCAACACCTCGATGATTTACGAATCATCTTTCAATGGTGTCGTCAGTACAACATCCGCTTGAACCCTCTCAAGTGTGTGTTCTGCGTCACTGCAGGGCGCCTCCTCGGTTTGATTGTTTCACAAAGCGGTATCACTGTGGACCCCCTCAAAGTCAAAGCCATCACCGAAATTCCACCTCCTCAGAATTTACGACAACTTCAGAGTCTACAGGGCAAAGCTAACTTTCTTAGACTCTTTGTTCCTGACTACACCATACACGCACATGGTTTCCTTTGCTTACTACATCATGACATCCCTTTTCATTGGGAAAACTATGCCCAACAGTCATTTGACGACCTTAAAGCAACACTTTCCAATGCACCTTTGATTAGTGCACCTGACTACAATCACGACTACATCCTCTACGTATCAGCATCAGCTGTATCAATAGCCGGCATCCTCGTCGAACTCGCAGATGACAATCGTGAACATGTCATTTACTACGTCAGTAAGAACCTCTCAGGACCACCCTTGAAGTACAAAGAGAAACTTTCTCTTGCAGTTGTCCTTGCAGTTCAGAAACTGTGCCATTACATTCTGCTTCGCACCACCAAGGTCATCGCAGATTCCAACCCTATGCAATATTTGCTCAGCCGTCGCCAAGTTAACATCAAATTCGCTCGATGGATCGTTATCCTTCAGGAGTATGACCTCAAGTTCTCAACACCTAAGAGTAAGAAGGCCCTCGTTCTCACCGAACTTGTCACGGCCCTCCCCTCTAACACACCCAGTGCCCCCATCAATACTGACTTTCTGGACAAACATCTCTTTTACATCGCTCCAAATGATCCTTGGTATGGCAATCTTCTCATCTACCTACGAACTCAAAAGTTCGGTAACCACCTATCACGAGATGATCGTGAATGCATTCACCATCAAGCCCCTCGCTATCTCCTCATCAACAACATCCTATATCGGCGGGGCGGCGACACCATTCTTTGTCGCTGCCTGACTATTGACGAGCCCGACAGAGTCTTAAACGAATTCCATAGCAGTGCATGTGGGGGCCATCTTTCGGGCATCTCCATGGCTCAAAAGATTATCTGGGCCGGTTACTTTTGGCCTACTCTGTTTCATGATTACATTCATGCCGTGAAACGATGTGAGCAATGTCAGCTCTATGCCAACAAAGCCCGTGCTCCCCCCGCTCTTCTTCACCCTGTCATTACTGTAGGCCCCTTTTGTAAATGGGGCATTGACTTTATGACTTGTAATCCCCCCTCCAACAATGGTCACAAATACATTGTTGTCGCTGTCGATTACTTCACCAAATGGGCCGAAGCTATGCCCACCTTCAACAATACCGCTGACACTGTAGCGCGTTTCTTCTTTAACCACGTCATATCCCGGTTCGAAGTACCACTTCAACTCATTTCTGATCATGGGAAACATTTTGAGAATGATATCTTCATCCAACTCTCATCTTGGTTAGGCTTCTCTCACGAATTTGCCTCACCATACTACCCTCAGTCAAACGGACAGGTCGAGGCAGTGAACAAAGTCCTCAAGACCATGTTACAACGCATGGTTAATAAACATAAAACCAATTGGCATCATATGTTATTTTCCGTGCTATGGGCTTATCGAACAACAGTAAAGACTGCTACAGGTTTCATGCCATTTCATTTAGTCCATGGGGTCGAGACAACTCTTCCCATCGAGTGCGAAATTCCCACCCTACGCACCGCAATTGAGCTTTTACCTGACACTTCTCCAATGGAGCAGCGCTTGCTGAACTTGGAGTCTCTGGATGAAGATTGTCAATCCTCATTACAGAACAACGAGGGAGCTAAAAAATGATCCAAGGCTACCTTTGATCGCCATGTCAACCTTCAATCATTTCGTGAAGGTGACCTTGTCCTGGCCTATGATATCGCTCATGATACTTTTGGCCACAACAAATTCGAATCACTTTGGCATGGCCCTTACATCATCCAACATTGCCTCACCAAAGGCGCATACATCCTGGCCTCCCCGGAAGGCCTCTCGCTCAAAGAACCCGTCAATGGGTTATACCTCAAGAAATTTTATTCTTAAACGTAGTCATGCTACCTTAGGTTATTTTCTTTTCTAGCATTTTTAATCTTTTTTTCCCTCATCTAAACTATCCTTTGTGCTATTGACAGATGCCTCCTCCACCAGCTTACCACATTGGTTACGCCAACAGCGCTAGCCGTTGGACACAAAATCTTGCTTCGGCTGCTTGGGCTCTCTACACCCCCTCACACGAAATGCTACATTCCAGCGGCATATGTTTGGGACCAGCAACCAACAACCAAGCCGAATACACTGCTGTCATTGGCCTCCTCACCGATGCCTAGTGTCATCATATTCGTCGCCTTAGTGTTCTCCTCGACTCTCAACTAGTCGTTCTCCAACTCAACAATGTTTACCGTGTACACGATCCGTGCCTCTTTTGCAAATACCTGCAGGTTAGACTGTTATCTCGACATTTTGATTCCATTACATTTACACATATTCCAAGACAATTGAATTAAACAACAGATGAAATAGCTAACATGGTGTTAGATTGGCATATATCACATCAAGCTACACATACATAAACATCTCATACATCCTGTCACAGCATATAGATAGAATAGACATCATCATCATCAACAAAAAATACATGTAGACAACATTAGGATCTCAAAAAAAATATGTATACTCATATATATACATCAACCCATCAGGTCATCCGCATGTTTACATACAAAAATACATCGGCCCACAGGCCCGTACCACATCTCGGTACAAAAAATTGGCTCACCAGCCTATCAAAAAAGGTATACAATATACATCATACATCAAGGTGCCTCTATCGCACCCCTAGCTGCTCCTCCCTCAGGAGGAGGTGGTGGCCCACCCCCACCTACCCCAGGCGGTGGTGGTGGAACACCTGCAGGACCCTCCTGCCCCAGCGGCAAGCATCCACTAGTCATCGCGGTGAGCACAGCTGCTCATCGCACTATACCCCGCCATGGTGGCAGTACCCTTATACACTGCTCCAGGAGCCCCTCGTCTTGGATGTGTATCGACATGCCCTCAGGAACATCCTATAACACCATTTCCAGACAACGACGTATATCATCAAAATCTACTCCAGCCGCCGCCGGAGCAGTGTGGGATGGCCCCGCACTAGGGTCATCGAACCGGCACCTCCTCGCTACCCTCTCGGTCTCTACTGGTCTCCCCGCGGCCTCATCCCGCTGACGCCTCTCTCCATGCGGCAGTATTTATGACTCTCGCTGAACTGGCACTCTTTGCAACTCCACCTCGCGCCCGCAAGGTGCCACATCTGCACATGCACCAAAAAACAAACAGCATATCGTATCAGTATCTATCATCATACATAGGGACTAATATATTCAAACATAACATAAATCAACAAACATACACAACCTCAGCATACCTCGATGATCAAAAACCTCCCCAGGAGGTAGCACCATGTCCGGGTCCCCCCGGAAGTCTACCCTAGCATAGGGGTATCGAAGTATGACCTGCGGCATCTGCCGCCATATCTGCACCGCCTGCGCCATAAAATAATGGCCACCTTCGCCACCACCGTGGTGAAACAAAACTGTAGACCACTGCCTCAATCACGGCTCTTGCGCCCCAGGCGCCTCAAGTAGAACCCACAGGCGCAACATCGACACCCTCTCCAAAAACCAGGCTACCAGGATCGAGCCGAACGCAAACTCTCCTGTACCTGTGGACCCACAATGGTCCAACTGCGTGATCATCCGCGTGTGCAGCGTAAGCCCCATGTGAACCACTCACGGCCCACCACCACCCTCTCCAGCACTAGCAGGTGGCCACCACTAATCTGTTGGGTTACCAGTGACCCATACACACGAACAATCATTGCCTCTATGCAACGATGCAACAGGGAATCTATACCACTCATGCTCACTACAGTCCCGGCCATGAAGTTCTCGCCTGAACAAAATTGCCTCGTGATCGTCACCAGAGCTGTATCCCTCGGCAACACAGGCTCTGCCAGCAGCGGCGTTCCCCAGAAGGGGAGCCCAGTCAAAAAATATACATCCTCCACCACAGTGAAGGGGATTTGCTCTCCTCGCACAAGGAAGCAGTGCAGATCTGGACTCCACATTTGGAGCAAGAACTCCAGCAAGTACTCCTGTGCCCGTATCAACGGACACTCAAAGAAATTTAGCAACCCACAGGTTTCTAAAGTCGCTCGTACCTCAGGCCCGGCATTGGCCACAGCATCTCGCAACTACGACCAGTCTCGCTCACGCCACCAAACTGCCATAATCACTGCGGGCCACCTGCACACAACACAGAGTCCTATATCAGCGTATGCAACCACCAAATGCATTAAAAAGACTCATTTTTTCACCCTTCAACCTTGCCTCCTGGGCGCGGTTTTACCACCCACAGGCGCGCACATGTGCACACCTGTTCACCATACAGGCGCGCACCTCTGCGCGCCTATTTTTCTGACAGGCGCGCTCATAAGTGTGCCTCTTCACCATACAGGTGCGCTCTAATACGCGCCTGTCCAACCCACAGGCATGCTCTGGAGTGCGCCTATTCACCCCACAGGCATGCCATGGTGCGTGCCTGTTCACCCTATAGACACGCCCGTCAGGCGTGCCTTAAATTTTTCTTCCCACGCACCAGTGCACGCATATTCATTCGACAGGCGTGCACTTATGTGCGCCTTCCACTGAATCGCCCACGCACGTGGGCCCACACCCTAGTCAAAATCCCCTAAAACCCCTTGTACAACCCCCCGTACCTACCCTGCCCAAAAATTAGAAACCTATTTCTATGCAGGATGATCAGACCACTAACTTGATACTCACACACCGTCGATCGGATACCTCGTGCTCCCTGAATCACCCAATCTCCTATGAATCTGCTCGTCCAGTCACTGTAGCAGCAGGTACAAATGAGGTGGCAATGTGGGCCCTACAACTATATATAGGCCTTTTGCCAAACTTCCACTCACCATTCCGGGAGCCCAAGGCATCCATTTTTTGAACCGTCTTTAGCCACAGGATCAGCATCCTGCCACCTACATCACAGTTGTCCCTGGGCCACTTTTCATCCTGGGCCCCCGGGGCGCCCTTTTTTTCACATCATGGTCAGGTACGCACGCACATTTTCACATTTATCTAATACATGCTCATATCTTTGATTCTCTTCAGATATTGTTCACTTTGGGTATTTGGTTGTTCTGTGTGCAGGTACGTGATCATTATCTCTCCACATCATTCCTTCAGGTATATAATCAGCACTGGCATGTAGTCTTTCATGCTATACTGCATTTACATTTCCAGTCACACCCTCTGATATTGGCCTTTAGGATACCCATTCCTAGCTCTGCAGTACCCACACCTCCATTTGCATCTTCGGTACTGCTGCCCGGTAGCTTTCTTACCCACATGAGTTGTCCCATTCATAGCACCTGTTGGCACTTTTTGACACTCATGTTGTTCTTCATTACCCTTTAGGGATGGGAGTCCCGGTAGTCTTTCATCATGTTGCGAATTAACCACATACTTCTTCCCCTTATTTTGCTAGCTTCCCATATGGACTCCCAGATCATCGCTTTATGGTTCTATTCTTTTTACCTGCACCTCCGCAGGATCATGAACCCTCCATTTCATCCATCATCAGTTTTCCCATCTGCGAGCCTATCTTCATTTCACCTACCTCATACAGAAACTCACCAATGGGGCCCCAACCCTCCATCAGTTTTCCAAGAAATTTCTGCCCTCCCTGGGGCATTCATTTCATGCTGGGGCACCCGTTTATGTATTTGTACACTTTTTTCCCAAAATTATTCATTATTTATTGTACAAACGCCTTTATTTTCAGTTATTTGCTTTTTTCATCACTGTTGGCGACCTACTTTCTTTTTGGCCACGCACAACCCATGTCACCCTTGGATGGAGCATTACTTCTCATCTTCCCTTGCCGGCATCGTCTATATCTTCAGAGTACTCCTCAAGTCACTTCCCTTTACCCTCTGAATTTGTTCACCTTGTCCTGCCTCTGGCACAACTTATCACTCGTCTTGTCGTCCCCCTGACACTTAATCTTGTCACATGGTTACGGCCAATCATTATATCACACACCCTCCAACCAAGGGCAGTCTTGAGTCTTCCCACTTCTTGACTTTGTCCATGTACCTCTGCCACTTCCTCACCTCAGTAGATTCCATGAAGCCCTTTGCTTTTGGGAGTCGCGTCCCCCTTTTTTGTCGACATCAGCACACTTTTCCAGAAGGGCGACAGTATCTTGATTCTCATTTTCTATTCAATGAGAGATCTCGAACGGCACAGGGGGAAATACCATTGCCCCCTGCTGTCGTTGGCCCCCATAACATTCGACGCCAACACTTTCTCGTGTTATGGTGGATCTTACTTTGTGACTATTGCAGTTATTCTTATCATTTGCCGAAGACCTCTGAACTTGGTAGGGCCATCACTGCCCGCATCATCATCGTTGCTTATTACCGCGATCATTGCCTATTGTTCAGAGTATGTTCCTTTGCAGAATTGTCTTCTGCCTTTATCATTACCGCCCCCGAGGGCGCTGCAATTGTCTACACCAACATTTCCGCCATCTTTTTCAGAGTTACATAACACGAGCATGGGGCATGCCCGCCTCATTTGTACACAGTTGTATATTGTTACCCACCTTATGGAAGGTCGGGTTCTACCAGTTCCTTTCTTCTCCAAAGGATTGCTCTACACGGTCCCACTCTTGCTCTCTCTTACCACAACATTCTCAGTAGAAGAAACATTGATGGATTTCAGCTATACGTTTGCTTCTAACCTCATACATCAGGGGGCATCTGTTATCACTGAAATTTCATCCGCACATGGCGACAAGAACTCAGCATCGTCAAAACATGAATGAAGCTATTCATGGCACTAAATCACATTCATAGCATTGCAAAAGGGTCAAAAACTATACAAACTAACCAAAAATTGAAGGGTGCTTTACAGAATCTGGGTGCGCGCGCATATGCGCAGAACAACAACGTACCATGCGTGCATACGCGCACGATGCGCGGCTGTTGGTGCAAAAACCCGTGCACCTACTAAATGACGCATTTATTGAAATTGGTCAGCCTCCCAACCACTAATGGATCATCTCCCAAGCCGATTTAACATCAAATATGAGCTGAATCTGCATGCTAGGCTGGTCAAAGACCTAATTGAGCCCTAAAGAGCCCCTTTTCACACCTCAAAGGAGTTACATAATCACCCAATGCCATGCTATAAAAGGCCATGAAGAAACATCATTTTCTTAAGGAATTTCATGTAATGTTATGCTGCTTAGATTGTTTTAAGGACTCACTCCTTGACAATAACACATTAGCACCATTTCATTGAGCTATCCCCCTCTCTCTTGAGTGGATGAGCTAGGAGTTCTTTCACCATCATTCTCATTTTCTCATTGTAAGGAGAGCAAGTTTGTGAGGGCCTCAAGAGCCTTCCATTGGAGAAAGAAGGGACCCAAGTCTCCTTTCTTGATTGTGCTTTGGATTTCATCAATTGATCAGCCTAAAAACATTGTTGATATTGGTCTATTGTGTTTTTTATTTTCTTTTCCATATGCTCATAGTTTTAGTTTGTTTTAGTTTAATTCTTGCTTATAGTCTTGTTGTTCTTTTTCTAACTCTTTCCTCTACAGCTGTCATGCCTAGCAAGACCCAACTGGGCATGTAAGCACCCTTTATTTGCTCACCAAGTGACGAATTGGGTGCAAACACTTGTGCAAGAGGGAAGACTAGCATGTGCAAGCTTTCCTCGATGCTAAAAGAATTGTTCGACATGCGCTTGTGCTTGTGCAAGAGAGATACACTAGTGCTTGTGCAAGAGAGAATGATGTTGTTCGAGATGCACTTGTTCTTCTGCAATATGGAAATCTAGGACACGCTAGCTATCCCCCATGTTGGAATGATGTTATTTGAGATGTAATTGTTCTAGGGGGAAAGCTAGCACATTGAATGATGTTGTTTGAGATGAGTTTTTGCTTGTGCGAGAGGGAAAACTAGCACACACTAGCTCACCCACATGGTCAGATGATTTTCGAGATGCACTAGTGCGTGTGCAGGAGGGTAAGCTAACACCTGCTAGATTTCCACCATGGTGGAATGATGATGTCTGAGATGTGTTTCTGCCTTTGCAAGAGGGAAATCCAAAGCTAAACTAGCTTTCCCCCATGGTCAAATGATGTTGTTTCAAGATGCACTTGTGCTTGTTCAAGAGGAAAGCTAGCACATGCTAGATTTCCTTGACGGTGGAATGATGTTGTTCAAGATGAGCTTATGCTTGTGCAAGAGGGAAGACTAGCATGTGCAATMTTTCCTCTATGCTAAAAGAATTGTTCGACATGTGCTTGTGGAATGATGATGTCGGAGATGTGTTTATGCTTTTGCAAGAGGGAAATCCAACATAAACTGGCTTTCCCCCATGTTGGAATGATGTTGTTCGAGATGCACTCGTTCTTATGCAAGATGGAAAGCTAGCATGCGCTAGCTTTCCCCATGTTGGAATGATGTTATTCGAGATGTGATTGTGCTACGGAAAGCTAGCACATGCTAGCTTTCCCCCACATTGAATGATGTTGTTTGAGATGAGCTTGTGCTTGTTGAAGAGGGAAAACTATTACGCGCTAGATTACCCCCATGGTGGGATGATTTGTTAGATGCGCTAGTGCTTGTGCAAGAGGGAAATCCAACATGCACTAGCTTTCCCCCACGGTGGAATCATGTTGTT
>JASDQU011375634.1:7262-19307 GCA_032191745.1 Picea mariana
TGACTCAGATGGAGTATGGTTGCGAGATATGATGCAGTTGATGACACTGATAGTGATGATGGTGCTCATGATC
Source organism: Picea mariana (assembly GCA_032191745.1). NCBI lineage: Eukaryota > Viridiplantae > Streptophyta > Pinopsida > Pinales > Pinaceae > Picea > Picea mariana. The sequence goes on from JASDQU011375634.1 coordinate 7,336, forward strand.
TAATCATGAGATAGTCTATACGACTATGTTGATGCTACCAAGTGAATGGTATGTTCATGCTCAAGACCATTACCTTCTATACCTCCCTAGCTAGGAGGGAGTGTTGATATTATGGTAGTTGTGGGAGGTATTTACCTCCACGTGTAAACCTGACGAGAATAGAATATTCCGGGAAGCAATAAGAAAACCTAATTAGTTGGTTAATAACCCTAGAAGACAAGTTGGCTCAAGAGAATGACTTGTATTAGGTTATTAGCCTCCAAGAGAAGAAGTCAGCTAAAGGAAATATTATATACTAAAGAATTAGTACCAAGAATGAGAATTCAGCCCATGCAGTCTGCCAAAATTAGTATAAATACATGAGGCTAGTCTTCATTCTGGCCAATATTCTCAGAACTGCAGAAGCAACATTTGTGCGCACTATGGTTGGCCAGTTTGTGCACAAGTTTGGAGGAGAGTTATCAATGCAGCTGTTGCAGCTAGCAGATTTCGCTTTTGGCTTGGACTCTCTCTTGGTTATGGTTTGGACTCTCTGATCAACTCTTTTTACTCTTGCTTGGTGCACTATTCTTGGAGAAAGATGCACTACCCTTTGTTTGGATATCTAGCCTAGGGTTTTCTTCTGGAATGATTCTCTGTCAAGGTTAAGGTGCTTGGGGGTGGCTTCGAGGTGGCTTCGGCCTATGGTTGGGTGACAATAGTGATATTTTCTATGGTTAAACAAGCACATCCATTATATTATAACACTTCTCCCCCTGAATCTCATACTGTATCAGAATCATGGTTGTTTTGGTTGTCTTCAAGAATACTGGAACTATTTCTTCAATTTCTGGAGCAAGTGTCTCATCATAGTCTTCTCCCTCTTATTGGGAGAATCCTCTGGATATAAATTAGGCTTTGTACAACTTTTTATTGTTATCTGCAACATGCTTGATCTATTAGATCAATCTTGGAAGTCACCACTGACTTCCCTTCTGGTCTCAAGGCAAAATCCATATCCCAGTCCTTCTGACTGGCTTCCTCCTCTGTCATTGAAACAAGGGAATCTTCTCAAGGGATCTCATGTCTCCTAGAGGTCTCTAAAGCTACGATATAGTCTTCTCAACTCATGGAATGTTTTTTCCAGTCCTGGAAGATATCGCTTTTTCCCATCTAATCCTTTCTGAGATCAGGCTTACTCTGAGTCTTGATTTCTTTTGAGTCTACAAAAACTTCATAGTCTCTATAGGATATACTTGGTGTTTGAATACCAAGTCTTAATATGAAAGGCTAAGTTAGACTTCAAATGAATTTTGCTTCTTGTCAGGGTGGCTTCATTATCCATTAACCAAGTCTATTGTGAGTTCTATTCTAATGTTCGGTCATCTTTGGAGCCTTCAACTCCTCATGATTTGTCTCCATATGAGATGTTTTGTATTTAGCAAAAGTAGCTTCTTGTTCTTGTTCTTCTTCAGTATATGGATGCATACGGTCATATATACAACTTGGATAGTCTGCTCCATGTCTCATCTAATATATTTCCTCCTGCAATTGTCACTATAGTTCCCTCGGGGTTGTTACTTGTGACTTGCCTGGAACAAGAACAACAAGGGAGAAACAATAGGCAAGGATAATACTCTTTATAATAATAATAAAACAATAGCGATAACAATTGTCACAGTAGCTCCTTTAGAGTTATCACTTGCGACCTGCCTGAACCAAGGGTAAAAAGTAAGAAATACAATAATAAGGAATGAGAGAAACACTCTTCTAGTGTTGTGATCAATCATTCCTCCATGGTAACCTGGAAACAAAACAAGAAGTTTCTCCTAGAGGATATGTTAGTTATATCTAGTGAATTATTACAATAATAATTTATCTCAATAGTGCTCACATGCTACAAAGTATTCAATAATAATTTTTTTCAAAGATTGTTATCACAACTATAATGTTTAGCAGTTATCAAACTTGATATGTGTAAATTTCAATCTTATCAATTTAATCAATCAAACCTGGAACTTGGATTCTTGTCCTCAAGGATGAGTGTATTGCTTTTCTTCTGAGTCTACTCACTCAATATGACATTTCTTCAACCTATCCTCTATACTAAGACAATATGCTATCTTGACAGAAATCTGAGTTAGGGAATAAAATATATAATCTCAACTTTAATCAATATAATACTTTGACCAATGGTTAGTATGATAACTTCAACATATCAAAATGAAACCTGGATATTCATAAGATTACAATAATGCCATAACAAGTAGAGGCATATCAAAGTAATCAAACATGGGGTGCATAGTTCCTCTGAATGTGTTGGATCTGAGATCCTTCTAGATCTATGATTGTTTCTTAGAGAAAATATCTTTTCTCCTACAAGTACCCTTTAAAATAATGATATTGCTTAAACACATGTAATTACATACCTCTGACAACATTGACAGGTAGTGTCACCATCTGGCAACAACGAAAATAAATAACAAACTTTTAAAACTTCAAAGGTGATGCAACTTGTAATTCAAAGGTAGTTGGAGATTTGCTAGGGTAAGGCACACTAGGACAATAAAATCTAGTCCCAACACTAGACAAAAACTTTCACTGCAACTAGTATTGCAGCTACAACTGGTACTGCAACTGCAACTGCAACTTAGGGTTTTATGAGGAAACCCTAATTTCTCAAACTTCAAATTTTAGAATTATGATCCAGGGACTAGATGTTCCCTCCTAGGGTGAGTTCCTAGGTGTGTTTACTTTCTCCAATATCCTCCTAAAATAAGGAAAATGTCACACTTAGGGTTTATTCAAAACCCCTAATTTCTGTAGCAACTGCAAACATTGAAAACTGAATCTGGGAGAGGGTGCGTTGATGCTAGTCACTTCTTATAAATTGTGATTTGGTCTCTTTCAAACCTAGCCTTGATACCATGTTAAATTTTTTACTTATACAACTAGCAATTACAGTTCTTCTTTATTATTACAATCATTTAGCACATTAGTTGTATAAATAAGATCACTAAAAGAGAGGCAATCACATAAACAATAGTTACACACAGATTATACTGGGAAACCCTCATGTGGGAGAAAACCCAACAAAAACTTCCTCAATATAGATATACCAAAGATCGAACATTAGATCCTCCTCTACTCCTTCACTAGGAAGAGTAGTGCACCACTTAACCAAGAAATACCAAGAGATAGACCAAAAACCCTCCTTGACGTCACCCCCAGTTGCAACAGTTTCTCCTCCAAGACTTGCACACTGTAGAGCTGAGTAGTGTGAGTGTCCAAATGAGGCACTGACCTCTCTTATAAATAGTGGTCTGGCCAGAATATAATTAGGTCTGGGCCGACCTGTCACTTTACCCTCTTATTTTACATTTAACTTTCAAGGCTCAATAGGGCCTAAATAAATATAATACATATTAACCCGACTTTGACCAATCCACAAAAGGGGATTTGATCTATACAAGACCCGACTTGATCAATCTGCAAAATGGGATTTGATCTATACAATAATGACTCAAATATAAGTAGAATATTCTTCGAAGTTACAATAATTCAACAAACACGACCTATGATGAGGGCATTACTAGTGAGAAGCATGTCTTCATTGTTTATCAATTTTCATCCTTTATTATCACCGGGACCAATGAGATGATGGAGATGTATCTTATCCATGCCTGCATTGAGAACCTAAATATAGTTGGCATAGATATAATGAATTGGTTGGGTATTGGTCTCTCCCTTGCAAACAAGTATACCATATAGGGTCTATTTGACATGGCATTCTCAACATTATTTCTAGATAGTAAGGTGGTTTTCGTTATGAGTTAGATGAAAAACCTCATGTTTGATAAGTACATAAAATGTTTGTTGTGATACCACAAAAATAAATTTGGCAAGCATTTGAGGTTCAAATATTTTATGTTGAACATTATAATGTGGCATCATGTGTAGGCAACATTGGTCATGTTTATGAGGAAAAACTTCAAGGAAATTATCACATCCATTTGTTCACTCTCGAAACACTCAAAGTAAAAAATTCAGAAGCTAGTTTCCTTCTTGTGCCATGAGATTTGGTGCAACATTGAGTAGCACATGGAGTTACTAGGATAAGTTTTTAGATCTCATAGATCACATGGGTTTCCCAACTATATTTTCTACACTTAACATGGTAGACATGTAATGGCATGATCTACATGCATTAGTGCTTGGTGGACCTATGAAAATTAACCCTTAATGGGAAATTAGTAACATAGAGATGCCAAAATTACATTTTTTATCCTCACTATGTGGCTTAGTGTGTACATATACAACATAGTGTGTTTCAAGAAGAGGACATTTCAAGCATTCAATATTGGTTTTGTACTAGTGTTCCTTTATATTTGATATTTCCCTAATGTGCGTGGAAAATTTGTCATGTAGCTTTTGGTTTGATTTCATAATGCAATTGATTATATTAGAGTTGTTATAAATGGAAACACAGGGTCTCCCAACACATCCATGGGTTCATATGATTGAAGGAAGCCCTTCATAGGATCAATTTATCCATAGCCAACAACAATAAAAGGAATATGGCCAATGACTAATTTCAATAGGTACATCCATGTGTGGAATCTTCATTGTTCCCATAAAAAAAACATTTACATTAGGGAACACAATGGCCATGACCCATCTCAGTTGGACTGAGACGAGATATTCCAAATGGATATATCGTATGACTATCAATAATTGGTGAATTATATGAAATTCTACATGAAATATAGCAAGAGAACATGCCTACAGAGGAAGGATAGGTTGAGGGTTTGTTGGCATGTTGCACCTTAGCCTATTTTCCATGAGTTAAAGCTTGATGTTGATGAGAAAAAAGAGAGTAAATACCAACCAAAGACGAAATGGTGAGAGACTCAAAACCTACAATTAAGAGGCAATGGTTGTCTAGGGTGTAAACATATATTGGTTGTTGTATCTATCAAGGCATGTGGTAATAACATATATTGGTTGTTGTATCTATCAAGGCATGTGGTAATTAATAAGAGAAGGGTCACACTTCCTGGGTTGGGACAAGCATGTGGGTAATGAGAGGTTGTAGGCCATGTGCTAGAGTTGGCACCTAAATCTGAGAATTGTTGTTGTTTGACAGACTTAGCTTGGGTTATGATTTCCTTTTCCCAAGTAGAGTTTAAGCCCCAGCTTTGGGGTGACCCCCTGTTGAGTTATAAGCAACAAAGTCTAATGTTGGGAAGAAAGTTGGAGGTTTGCATGCAGTTGGTGGCTTATTTATACCAGATAAGTGTCCATTGTGTGCTTGTTTAAATTACTGTGTAAATGTTTATGTATTCTTGTATGTGTATTTGTTGTTCTAATTATGCTTTAGTAAATCTAATGTTAGAATTGATGAGAAACTGTAACTATGCATCTCTGTCATGGGTAATTGTTGTTGTAATTATACTTATGTATATTTGCTGCTAGAATTGCCTAGAATTGTAAATTTATGTGCATATGCAAAATCTATGAAAATATTTGTGTTTCTATACAATTTTACTTGAATATATATATATATATATTTCCATTTAATTCACTGGTATCATAGTTGGAGATCTCGACATAGCTTAGCCAACACGGATTGGAAATTCCCTTTTCCAGGTATGGAAAGTTTACTGAGCATGAATCTCTACTTAAGTGGAGATGAGGGAATGCCTTAGCCAATAGAGAAGGATTGTAGATAATATTGAAGGTTTGGTAAGCCATATAATTTACTTAAAGAAGTATCAGATTCGGATAAGTCCTGAAATGGATTGTTAAACCTAAGGAATCTCGTGCTTTTCCTTAGAAAGAATCACAACTTTCAACTCAGTGAAGCAATTCAATCCTGGATGTCGATCGGGGTTCCTCACGTATGAGGCCTTACCGAAGATCAAGGCCATCGACAACTGTTGGATCCATCGGAAGGAGGCTCCAGGAGATCTTGGCCGTTGATCGTAGAGGAACCGTTAGAGCCTAATAGTTGGAGTAGCCACGAAGTTTGGAGTAGATCCATTCCAATGGGAAAGGCCTTGAGTAGCAATCGAGATTGTCAGATCCATCAAGAGAAGTGTTAGGTGATATGAACCGTTGTTGCATTGGGGTTGTCGGATTCCAATGATCGGAGTAGCCCTGGAAGCTCGAGGAAGAGGCACTCTGATGGGGAGGGCTCCGAGGAGCAATCGTGGTTGTTGATCGGTGAAAAACCAAGATGTAACCTCAGTCGTAGATCCTTGAAGGTCTCACCTGGGTGAGGCCAAGAGGGAAGGTGGCGTCATGTTGATGAGGATGATGTCACCCATCCAATGCACAATGGACAGGTAAGCACTTGGAGGGATGTGCCAAGTGCTAAATGATGACGTGTATGCCATGCCAATCCATGTGGGTGGTTCACATGTCAAGTGGTGAACATACCACGTGTGAAGGTGATTTTTCATTTTGAGGGAGGGAAATGTTAAGCGACCTGAGTGCCACGTGTCAAGCCATGTGGATGACTTGGGTAGAGCCACGTTTCCTGGGTGTGAACTCCGGTGTCACGTGGGGTTCCACGTAGGTGAGGTTAGGAAGAAGAGTGGCATCATGCAGATGTAGATTGCCAGTGTGTCCAAAGGAGGACATGTGGTCGCCTATAATTTATAGAAAGGTCTGAGCGTGGACCCCGTTGGTGTTATTCCTTGGGATAGGTGTCTAAATCCTAGCCATCATATCTATTGATCGATAGATCTCAACTGTTCATTGGAGGCAGCCGGTCGGAGTGAGTTGGGGTTTTGGAGGGGATGTGCTCTGATGGGGTGCCCTCCGAGGATAAATATAAGCTGTCGATTGGAGAGTGGTGTGATGAAACGACATTCGTTGACCCGTCGTGTGCCTGCAAGGTCAAGTACGAGGGGGTTGGAAGAATGGAATTAACCATTGTACATGTTTGAGGGTTCGATGCTATCAGATCCATTGATTTCCAAATTCTAGGACTGTTAGATCCGTTGAGGATGCTGTTGAAAATATTCTTTCAGAACTAAGCTATCAGAGTGTGCAGGGAAGTCAGGAGTGTTAGCACCCTGATGGGAAGACTTCGATGATGAAGAAAGGATCTGAATAGATTGGAGTCATTGATGTGGAAGGTTGTTAGTAAGAGGATCGATGAGACAAGTGGCAACTACCACATCCATGCTATGTAGGATGGCACATGTAACAAGAGAGCCACGTGGTTTCCATGTGGAAATGAAATGGAACCGATGGATGAAAGCCATACAACTTTGGTGGGTTGTAACTTTAAATCCAAAGATCAAATTTGGGCATGGTTACAGTCATTGGAAAGCTCTCAATGAGCATAATCAATATATGAGGTCTAATTGGAGAAATGAGGTAGAAAAGATAGATTTTGACACCCCATCAACCTAAGTGAGGACTAGGGGATCATGTGTGTTACAATTTGAAGCAAGACACATAGAACATTGAGTAACATAAATGGTCCTTTCCAGGTTAATTTAATTGATTTATACCATTCATATCATAAGGATGTAAAGGAGACACATACTCGATATTTCATGCTTTAATAAAAAATGAGAAATCACAAAATTCACGAGCTCCAAAACAAATCTCTATGGAGTTTTGATAAAATAATAAATACAAATTCATTGTCCAAAATAAAAAATAACGTTTGCAAATCAACACTACATAATATTCGTGATACTTAAATGAGAGAGTATTGAAATGAATTCATCCTTTTGGACTAGGATAGGGCTCTTGTCAACCATATAATAAGCATAGGCAACCTAGAAGACAAAAAGGAGACAACCAAGAATCAACCCCACACTCAAAGATTGGATGACAAGGCTAGATGATCATAAATTGAGAAAGAAAAATGACCAAGGGAAATGCTTCAAAACCTATACTTACCAAAATGCAAGTAGCGAATGGTGGATGGAAGGTGTCTTGTCATTTGTCGAGATTCCTTAAATAAGAAACTCACACAACAACCCTAACTGATGTAACTATTTCTTGAATCTTGAAGATTGGGATGGGCTAGTTATTGCTTCCAACACACCCTTGATCCATTCTTCAATATATTCATGTAATGGTGCTATGATTATGTCTTGTTTAACCCGAATAATGAATAATTCATCCTCTATTACATTTAACTCAGTGCACTATTATTGTGGGATGACCATTTGATCTTCATTTTCAATTACAAAACTGAATAGACAACATCTAATTTCATCCTTCATGGTATTTGTGAGGTTGTCAAACTCGGTTCTCCATGAAACTTTGAGTGTGCTTACCTCTGCTTCCATTTGGTCTTTGGTCAATAGTGTTGAGTCCCTTATTAGGGGCAGGCCCTCGAGTTCCTTGACTATATCAACAAATTTTAGAAACAACGTACTCTTCCTTCCTTCAAGAATGTCACAAGTGGCTATCAATTGTTAAAGGATGTCTATCCTCCCAAGATAGACATCCTGTATTTGATTTAATATATTCTTTGAAGGAAATTCTTGCTTCATCCTTGTAAGCTCATCTACATTTGATACTCTTGCCACAAAAATACTCACTACGTTCTTGTAAAAATGCTCATCAATTTGTAAATCTTTTTGCAGATATTCCCTAAGGGAACAAATCATGCTTGTTAGGAAACTTGAATCCATAACAATCTCCTAAGATTGCAAAATTATGATAACTCTTTTGTTTATGTTTTTGGCCACATACTTTCTAATGCCCATAAATAATTAAGTAGCTTTCTTGACCTTATATTTTGATCTGGATGCTTCTTCAGGGAATTCGTTTGGGGTCATCATGGACAAAGGCTCCACAAACAATGGCCTAGGACTTAGATCAACTTGAAGCTCACTTATTTTGTTCTTTAACTTAGAATTTTCCAACTCTTGTTTAGTTATTGAGTGAGCAATGGCTTGAATAAATCTAAGATCCCCTAAAGGTCTCAAACCTTTCATATCAATTTCAAAACTCGATTTTCCTATGACCTTCTTGTCCTTCAAATTAACTCTCCCAATCTGCAACTTCTTAGTCTCTTTATTGTACTTAGCATGGTGTAATGTCGCAAACTCTTTCTAAAAAAGAATTGGCCTGTCCAGGGCTAACTCCTTTGCAATAAGTTTACTTTCAGCCATCTATATTGTTGCCTAAGTAGGCACTTCATCAACATAATCAACTTCCATGTATGCTACATTCACCTCCAACTCCCCAAGGTCTTGAGTGTCCCTTTCACCTGTGTTCCTTTTCCTCTTGGGAACACTTGTGATTGTATGTGCTATCTCCAATTGATGTCAAGGGGGGTCTCTATCATCTCCATCACCCACACATCCTTCATTATTCTCTCTTCCTTCTGTAGTAACTTCATGATTTTTATGATGAAAAGAAGAACTCTTGTGGGAATGATGGACAAAACCACCATCAACGTTAGTCATGGATTTACCTATTTGTCTATGTTGAGGCTAGTCAGATCCCTCTTGGAGAGCGCCTCTCTTTGCATGAGTATTTTAACTTGCTCATGTGTTTGTATCATTATGGGTTACCTGCTTCTTCTTCTTAGGAACATTTTTACTAGTCACAGAGACCACCCTTGTACCCACATGTGTGCCTTCATTATCATATGCTCCCTCTTTGATTTCGTCCACCTTAGTGAAAATAGATCTATAACCAATTGAAACCATGTGAGTTGTGAAAATTCCTTCTAGATCAAAACCTTTGCGTGCTTCAACTTCCTTCATATGGAAATAATAAAAGTATCTGGACATCTCAACCAAGTTAGATGAACTTTTCACTGAAATACAAAGAATCTTAAAAGGCATGGGAATGAACTGTTTCTCTCTTTTTATCGAAGAAAGTAGACCACACTTTGTATTGTCTACACATCTTAGAAACAAAAAATATGTCACATACAAAATGGGGAAGGAGGAAGGGTTCTTTCAAAAACAAAAAGTCTTATGTATGTGAATTTTTCCTTGAATATATATACTCCTTTTCCAACAAGAAAGATTACAACTGCCTATGTGAGCTTGTCTGGCTCCATCCCTGTAAGCATAGAATTGGATTACCTAACAAAGGAATCTTGAATTTTATAAAAATGAAAAGGTTCATTATGTCTCCATAACATGGGATACCAATACCGAGCCAAGTACTCATTGAATTTGACATTTCCCCTTAGGGCATACCTTCAAATGTGTTGTAGTAAACTAGAAAAAAAACAAGATAAGAGGTCATGAAGAACCTCTTGGTCTAAATGGAATTTGAAAGATGGTGGGAAATCTCATTAGAGATAATTTGGGCCTAGTCAAAAACCACCCCCACTCGTACAGAGAAATTAAGAATATACAATACATACCTGGGGATATAGGTAGTCGATTCTTGAACCACTAGGCACAAAAAAATCCATGTAAACTCCTTATATGGTTTGGCTAACGTGGATATGTCAATCTGGTTGGGATTGGATGACTCGGTAGAGGGTTGAACCATAAAATCCTTGAGTATATTCGTCTTGCTAGCCTGAGTGTCCATGAAAGAATCCACTTTAGAGAACCTAAGGAATCTATCCAGTACTAGGAGTATCAAAATCCTTCAAAACATATTCAAAGTCAAGGGGACATACATCTTTACACTTCCCTTTACCTCGACCAATCTGTTCTTGGAATTGAACTTGCTAGCACACCACAATACCAACTCTCTGAAATCAAATTCTTTGGGCATGCACCCAACTTTATCTATCCCAGACATCCACACTTTGTTCATAAGCTTCTCTTCACGTGAGAGCTCATAATACCACTTGTAGGCTACATACAATTGGAACTCCCTGCTTTCACAGGCTAGAGATTTCACTGTAGCACCACAAAATGACTCCCTCCTTTTCTTGCTTGCCATCTCTTTCACTTTCAACGTGCTTAGTTCTATGTGAGGATTACAGGTATAAATTAGATTTTCCGTTCGATAATATTACAGGTAATAATAATAAATCAGCAATCAATCTCATTTGTTCATACTTTCCTCATTATACATTATGTGCATGTCATTCATTAATGGTAACTTTCATTTTCGTGTAAAATATTTGGGGGGAATGTGCACAAGATTAGCCTTATTAATTAACAAAATCCATCCCTATCATATGAAAGATGAGCGGAAGACATGCCATAATTACCTTGAAAATTGTGCTCCATCCAGAATGTGGGATGAGGGAGAACATGTGGGTGAGGGAGAATGGGTCAAGTGTTATTTCTCTGCATGGGAATCAAAGGGTGTTGGGAAATTAGACTAATTCTAAAACTCATGAATGTGGAATGCGAGGATAAACAATGCATGATGTGGAGTGTGGGAGGATTGAGAACATGAGTGGATAATATTTGTAGGAAGTTTTCTCCACGTCCACATTACAATGGTTTTGCAAGATGCAGAAATGCACAACATTGGTACGGACAAGGAAAGTTCCTCTTGTTGCCGCATAGGTGGGGATTTTTTCAACAAGGGGTCAAGAAAAGGTAAGGTTTATACTAAAGAAGGTAAATGTATCAACAATGGGTTAGATGTGTGGGATGTGAATAAGTTAGGCACATCAATTATGTTATATGTGTTGCTATGTACATGAGTGTGTCTTTTATGTGAATGATTTTGATCCATGTGTTAACTATCTGAGTTACATGCATGAGTTAGGTGCACATGTTAGATGCATGGAGTAGTAACATTAATAATACCAAAAATATAAAAACAATATAATAATAATAATAATAATAAATATAATCATTAGCTTAACGAAAGTGTTATCACATAAACATGTAGGGGGTGTTTTCCCTAAGAAGCGACCCCCTTTGGCGAAAAGATGGCAAAAAGTGGGTTGAAAAACCCACTTATCCTAAGTTTGGGGGTACATGAGCGCATTGTGCTATATAGCGCACAGATCTGGACGACCAGGGCGTGCGTGCTCAAATCCGTGGCCAAGATTTAATTCCATACCCCCCTTGTCATTC
>JASDQU011375634.1:24512-35492 GCA_032191745.1 Picea mariana
TTGCCGACTTCTTTGCTATTCCGTCCAATGGTAGGAATAGATCCTTCTGATATAAATAGTCTTCCATCTGCATCTTCCATAACTGGTAGTTTTGGCCATTAAATTTCTCGACCCTAAACTTTCCATCTTCCGAAATTGCTCCCACTCGAACCAGGAACCCTCTTTGCGAGTTACCTTTCGCTCTGATACTAGTTGTTAGAAAAACATGACCGTGGAGCAATAAAATAAAACAAATGTGGAAACAAAACACAGAAGATACACAATTCAATAGAGACACAGATTTACGTGGTTCACCTAGTGTGGGCTACGTCCACCAGAGAAATTGCCAGGTCCTTCCTTTATTATTACCCAGCATATGAAGGGATACAACCTACAACAAACTCGCTGTAACTTCCTCTTCTTTCTCTCACAGTCTCCTATCTCAAAATACAATATTCGTCATCAATCATAGCCGCAATACATTTCCGTCATAAAAGAGGGTTGCCTTCTAGGGAAAAAACCCCTAACATAATCTCTATCGTTAGATCTGCGACCTTATAATGAACGGTCTAGATTTACAATGAAATTACAATATACATTTNGAGGAGGTACCCCCCCTCTACACTCCCCAACGTGGAAGAGTGTACATACTTCTGGGGTGTAAATACTTCATGGGGTATAAACACGGCTGAAAGTAAAAGACCTCTAAATCAGGAAGATAATCAGACTCCACAACCAACACTGGCCTACATTGTCAGTGATGAGGCAGACCCTACCAATCATCCCATCTTTTCCCTTGACACTGATTTGGGATCCAGTTTGTTGCATCTCACCAACACCCCTGAAGCTCCTCTTCGACTCAGAAAGAAGCCAACTATCCCCCATGAAGATTCTCCTTCAACTACTTCTGTGTGGAAAATGTTCTTTGATGGAGATTCTTCTAAAGATGGTGCAGGTGTTGGGGTAGTTTTCCTTTCCACTGCTCAGGAGACCATATCTCTATCCTACAAGTTAGAGTTTGAAACTACAAATAATGTGGCAGAGTATGAAGCTCTTATTTTGGGCTTAAGGGCTACCAAAGACATGGGAATCAAGGAGATATATGTGTTTGGTGATGTTGAGTTGATTATTCAGCAGATCAAAAATGTTTATCAAGCCAAGCACCCTCAGTTGAGGAGTTACAGAAATGAAGTATGGGACCTCATTGACAAAATTTTCCTAGCCTTCAACATATATATCATTCATTCCAAGGGGAGAAAACATTGTTGTTGATTCTCTTGCTACTTCAACAAGCAATTTTAAAGTTCCTCTACCACCCAAGCTCGTGTATGACATAGAAGTGAAATACAGGCCCTCCATACCTGACAATGTCAAGCATTGGAAGGTGTTTGAGGATGATACTGAGATCAAGAGGTTTCTGGAGACTGTAGAAGAATTTTCATCACTGCATATTGATCAAGACTCTGCTTCTGAAGAAGACCCTCATGATGATGCCCTTCTGAATAAAATTGTTGATCATCACATTGTTCAATTACCTAGCAATCATATTCTCAAGGGACTAGTTCCTTTAGAAAGATTGTTCGATGGGAATGATGTGGCAGTGAAGGGTAAAGTCTCAGATGATAATGTTGATGCAACTGAGTGCAACATTGGTACAGAGAAGGAACCAAAGCTTGTCAAATTGTCAAGCAGCCTGTCAAGGGAACAAAGAGCCGAGTATACTGAGTTATTAAAAGAATTTGCTGATGTATTTGCATGGACCTATGAAGACCTCAAGACATATGACACATCTGTCATTGAGCACAAGATCCCACTGAAAGAAGAGGCTAATCCATTTAGGCAGGAGTTGAGACAAATTAATCCCATGTTGCTTCCTGTCATGGAGAGAGAAGTGAAAAAGTTATTAGATGCCCAAATCGTTGTCCCCTTGAGATATTCTGAATGGGTGGTCAATCTGGTCCTAGTGAGAAACAAAAGTGGAGAAATTAGACTCCGTGTTGATTTCAGAAATCTGAACAGAAGCTCAAAGAAGGAAAATTACCCTCTACCTAAGATGGAACACATATTGCAAAGGGTAACAAGTGCATCCAGGATATCCATGATTGATGGCTTTTCTGGCTACAATCAGATATCAGTCCTACCCGAGGATAGAGAAAAGACAACCTTCACCACTCCTTGGGGTACATTCATGTATGCCAAGATGCCTTTTGGATTGATGAAAGCAGGAGTGTCCTTTCAGAGGGCCATGGATATCGCCTTCATTGGGGAGAAAGATCAGTTTGTGGTGATCTCTTTGGATAAAATCACAATTTTCTCTAGATCTGATAGAGAGCACTGTTGTCACCTAAGGAAAGTCTTCTCGAAATGTAGAAGGTTTGGCCTTTCCTTAAATCCCAAGAAATATTTGTTTGCTATGAAGGAGGGAAAGTTGTTAGGCCATATAGTATCAACAGAGGGAGTGAGAATTGATCTTAGCAGGGTGGAGGCAATTCAGACCTTGTCATTTCCCAGGTCCAGAAAGGAAGTCCAGGCTTTCTTGGGGAAGATTAATTTTCTGAGGAGATTCGTCTCAAACTTTGTCGAATTAGTAAAGCATATCACAACCATGCTCAGAAAGGGAAATGAAGTAAAGTGGGCTGCTGAACCCAGGGAATCCTTCAACCAAATAAAAAAAGTGTTGACTCAAGCACCTATGCTTATCAGTCCTGATTATTCCAAGGATTTTCTGATATATATTTTTTCTTCTTTTGATACAATGGTTGCTATTCTACTACAGAAAAACGATGAAGGGCTGGAGCAACCTATTTCTTTTTTTAGCAGAGCACTGAGGGATGCTGAGATCAGGTATGAAATCATGGATAAGCAAGCCTATGCCCTAGTGAAAGCTATCAAAGCATTCAGAGTCTATGTTCTACACTCAAAGGTCATTGCATATGTCCCTTCAGCTTCTGTGAAGGACATTCTTATCCAACCCGACATAGACGGGAGGAGGAGCAAATGGATCGCCAAGATCCTTGAGTTTGAGTTGGAAATAAGGCCCACCAAGCTCATCAAAGGCCAAGGTTTAGCTAAGATCCTGGATGAATCTAATTGTAAGGATTTGGGGGTAAATTTCATCCACATTCTCTCAGAAAATAAGTAGGTTGAGTTGTCTGATGGTAGTCCTCCATTAACAGAGTGCACCTAGTATAGAGACATTATATATTTTCTGTAAGAGTTAAAGCCTCATGATGGAATGGGGAAGAGTAAGGCAAGAGCTTTAAATCTCAAGGCAGTCAGATATTGCCTTATTGACCAGGTCTGATATTGGAAAGACCCTCTGAGAGTGCTTCTGAGATGTCTGGACCCACAAGAGGCCCAAAGGGTTATGTGTGATTTTCAAAGTGGTCTCTGTGGGGGACACCATTTTTGGAAGACCACAGGCTACAAAATTCTCAGGGCTGGGTACTACTGGCCCACCTTATTTACTGATGTCTGCAGAGAAGTCAGAGCCTGCATCAAATGTAAAAAATTCTCAGGGAAGCAACAACTCAAATCTCTGCCATTAAAGCCTGTAATAGCACCAGAACCCTTTTAACAGTGGGGGTTGGAATTCATTGGAGAAATACATCTTGCCTCCAGTGGGAAACACAGGTGGATCCTGACTGCCACAGATTACTTCACCAAGTGGATAGAAGCTATCCCTACCAAGAATGCTTCTCATAAAGTGATCATCGGATTTTTGGAAGACATCATCACAAGGTTTGGTTGTCCCAACAGAATTGTCATTGATAACGCTTCATCTTTCAAGTCTGAGCCTCTGGTTAGGTTCTGTGAGCAGTTTGGGATTTCACTAATTCACTCCACTCCTTATTACCCTCAAGGAAATGGACTGGCAGAGTCTTCTAACAAAATTCTGATGAAGCTCATTAAAACATTGTTGGAAGACAATAAGAAGGCATGGGATTCAAAGCTAAAATTCGCTATGTGGGCTGATCGAGTGACAACAAAGAGGTCCCTGGGCACCTCCCCTTTTCAACTTGTCTATGGGACAAAAGCTGTATTTCCCACTCAATTGGATCTACCTGTAGCAAAATTGTTTCAAGATTATGAAGGAGAGCCAGACAATATGGTCAGAGGAATTCATCAACTGGTGGAAGTGCAACAGACTAGAGAGCAGGTAATGGACAGAGCTCACAATCGTCAACAGAAGATCAAGCAGACCTTTGACAGGAAGATCAGAAAAGAAGATTTCCAACTGGGAGATCTAGTGCTTAAGTGGGATGCACCCAGGCAAGACAAAGGGAAACATAGCAAGTTCGACACCCTCTGGATTGGGCCCTTCAAGATCTTTGAAGTATTCTTGAACAACACCTACAGGTTGCAGGATTTGAAAGGAAAATAAGTTTTTAATGGCCCTGTGAATGGGCATTTCTTGAAGAAATATTTTGTTTGAGCCTTAGGAGGCTCCTCTGATTTTATAAATATGTTTTCATGTTTTTATCTTCAGCCTAATAAATGAATCCATAGCCCAACAACAAGGCATTGAAGTTGCAATAGAGTCCTTGGCAACTCCCAGGGACCATGCCATCCCCCATGGAGCCTAATGTTATCACATAAACATGCAGGGGGTGTTTTCTGTAAGAAGCGACCCCCTTTGGCGAAAACATGGCAAAAAGTGGGTTGAAAAACCCACTTATCCTAAGTTTTGGGGTACATGAGCGCATTGTGTTATGCAACGTGCAAATCTGGATGACCAGAATATGCGCGCTCAAATCCGCGCACAAGATTTAATTCTGAACCCCCCTTTCCATTCTGCCTTTAATTGGGGGGGGGAGGGGGGGTCTGATATCATAGTTTTCCACTGCGCAGATCTGGACGGCCAGAACCGGTGCGCTCAGATCTATGGCGCAAGTTCAATTTCAGACCACCCCGTCGTTCTTCCTTTAATGGGTGGGGGGAGGTCCGATATGAGGGCGCGCAGGTTTCAACGACCGAGATTTAAGTGCCCAGATTGATGGCTGAAGTCTCATTCCAGACCCCCTTGTCATTCTTCCTTTAATAAGGAGGGGGGGGGGTCAGATATGGGCAGTTTTGTGTGCCCCCCCCTTTAAATCTCTTACCACTTCTTCCTCCACTTACCTCCTTCGCCTCCTGGTGACAAGTGTCCCCCACTCTGCCTCTCCTATTCCCTTGTCACATCTCCCGCTTCCTTCCTACCTTTCACCACCGCACACTTGTCCTCTACTCTCCCAGGTGTTATGCCCCCTTTCTTTCATCCCTCTTATCTCCTGACACCTGTACCCCCATGCTCCATGCCACTTCCACTTGTGTCCTATCCATATTCCCATGGCACTTCTCGTCTGGTGCCACAACCCCCGTTTCTCCGCCACCTAGTGCTTCCACCTCAGCACCCCTCGTCTCACCTTCATAGTGTTGACATCATGCCCCCTCGTAGCAGTCCAGTGAAGCAACATCGACCAAGGAAGGGCCGCCATGTTGTCCAAGTGCAGAATTGACCAGGCCTTACTTGATCCCAAGAAAACAGTTATTAAGGTAGTTGATGGTGGTTGAACGTCGTCTCCTCCCATAAATAGAAGGTCAGAAAGAGACAAAGCGCAGAAGGTGACTGTCAGTCCAGCTTGACAAATATTGCATCTGACAACCGACTACATGGGAAGTCTACCCAACGTCTGCATGCGCAACCTGACAAGAGAAGCTGAGCAACGTAAAGCCTTGAATGTATGACATGATCGTGTCTCAGACAGTCGAAGCCAGTCTGAGTATATGTAGGCATTTTTTCCATTTTTGTTGGTACCGATGGTAGAGCTAAGCTCCCTATTGTAAAGTTTTAATGAAGCACTGATTTCCCTGGTTATGCAGATGTACGTGAAAATTCTTGTTTAATGACAATCAACTTCTTTCATTTCTCTGTAACTCATGTGTTAGAACACCCGGGTATAGATGATCTAGTCGGGAGTAGTTTTGTTGTTGTGATGGAGGTTTGATCACAGTGGCATAACATCTAGTTTTAATAGGCTTTTCATGTTATCTCTCTTCTTTCTATACCAAGTAGCTTGGGCATGGAGGATCCATTCGAGTTGTTATTACAACGTTGTGATGAAGGTTTGATCACCTCGCTGTTATAACTGTGAATTTCTCGAGTCATATCCTGGTGTCTGAAGCCCTGGTTCAAGATGAGCTTGCACTTGGAGCTTTTCTTATTGCTTGTTCACTTACTCACCCTTTACTACACTTACTGATTGAAGTTAGATCGAGACCTCACCTTCCCATGCTTTTCTTGGTCCAGGATTATGAGTTAAAACGATATGGTTCTGAGTTTACTTCCATTCAGTCACCTTTTATAAAACCAACTCATGACATAAATACTAATGGGTATCAGGCTTACTCCTGCTGCAATCCAGGAGTGACTTTTGGTGCTAACAAAAAGATAAAAGGCCATGCGCCTCTTCACCTCATGACCAATCAATGCACATAAGTATCCCATCACAAGGCTCATTGTAACACCATCAATTTATATCAATCATTTTATTACTATATATATATATATATATATATATATATATATATATATATATATATATATATATATATATATATATATATATATATATCAATTCAATAATAAACAAGGATTGTTTGTTTTATTGTATATTAGAACCAAGTCTTGGCCAATTTTGTGAGTTAAATCCATAATCAACCAATTAATTTGTGCAACTCGTACATAGCCTTCAATTAGTTTTTTCCATACAATATCACCACATCAAATTGTGTATAATTTACATGAAATATCATACAAAAATATGTAAACTGTATGTTTTGTACATAATCGCCACCTGCAATCCTGTATAGAAATCCATATGTTACATGTTGCCCACACTCTTCTCTGATCATACCACTACATTGTGCAACTGTATTGTTGTACATCCAATCACCAAATTCCTCCATATAATCACCCTCATATGTACATTGTATGACATCCTATCCATACCCAAAATTTTGTACATTTTCCATTGCAATTTTATTTCTGTGCAACTGCCAATTCCATATGTTCATACTCATTGGTGACTTGGCCACCTTTTCAATCAAACAAACACTCAACCATTTGTTTTATTAATTTCTATACATCCCCTTTCATAAAGTTGTGCCCCCCTTAATCATTCCTAATATTTTTTTGTACCTTGGAATTTTATTTATCAAGTCGACTTGGCTTCTAAAGTCAAATTTATTAAAAAATAAATTCCCAACCTTCTGTACATTGTGTATAAAGTAAAAATAAAGTGGGTCAAGGAAATAAGACACCACCACAATGGGTAATAATGACTAAGCACAAGAAAATGTTCATCATTATGAAGATGAAGCCAATATCGTCGTACAAATTATGGATAGGATTGAAAAGTCACAAAAAGAATCAGGGAAAAATATGACAAATTAATAGAAGATGCACCAAAAGTATTGGGTGATAGAATTGACAAGTTAATCGAAGAATCTAAAGAAAGATGACTATATGAGAATCTCTATTTAAGTCATGGGTGCTACTGTTAATTTACTAACTAAAAGATGAGATGAGTTAACAATAGAACTGGCCATAACTTACGAAAATCCCCCAGTAAGTCTGAACTCATCAAGTACAAATCACAAAAGAAATCAAGGTAAAATGAGTCCACCCAATAAGGTCAAAATTGAAACACCTAAAGTTAATGATGAAGCAATGCCAACAATATCATTAGCCTCGATCTCATGCACCCAACAAAACAAGAATGAAAAAGGATGTCCCAAGAAGGAACTATTGCTTGTAAAGGAACACAAGAGCATGTGATTAAATAATTTTTGTTGAATCTCAAGAAGGTTGATAAGACCCAAGTTCCAAGAAAAGAGGAAAGCATATCTAAAGTTCCACCTACAACCATGAAGATAAAATTACAATGGAATATACTAAAGCTTAAAGGAATCCTAAAAAATAGAAATGTAATGATATTTGTAGATTCATGGTAGATTTTTATGGTGCCCATATATTTATAGACATCGATTCCCTAAGCAACTAAACCTTTTGTGTACCCCACCAAGGACCTCATAGTTACAATCGTTGATGGACAAAAGGTCAAGGGAGTAGAAAGATGTCATAAAGTTTTGGTTCAAATACAAGAATTGGAATTGTAAATAGGATTCTACACTCTACCACTTGATGAGATGGATATGGTGCTAGGTGTTGAATGGTTGATGCAGTTGGGTATTTATACAACCAACCTTAAAGAACAATTCATAGAATTTAAGTGGTAAGGACAACATTATAAATTATATGGGATTGAAGTTTACCATCACAAGAATAGTGATTTTTTCAACTAGTCAAAAAAGGGCATGGAACACAAATGAACATACAACATTGGAAGCAACCAAAGTATGTTACAAAGGAGCATCAAGGTTTCACATTAAACAAATGTGTCAAAAGACTTCAAAATATAATGCATACACTATAAAAGAACCTTGCTAGTGCTCAAATCGGGAACCAAGTCAAACCCCTAGAACCAAATAAAGACAAAAATATTGTCACCAAGAAAGCATGCTCAACTAGACTATTTATTCCACACTAGTAGGTGGGTAGGTTAATTACATTGCTTATGTTAGGCAAGTTTCTTATGTGCATGGGTATGTGGGTAGGTGCATAGTCTAGGTGAATTTCTTATATGCATGAATGTGTTACTTATGTGTGTTACTTAATTAAGAACATTGTTTAGATTCATTGGTTAGCTATGCAAGTTATATGTGTGGGCTAGGTGCATGAGTTATTGTTATCATCAAATTTGTCAATCATGACATGCCTCTAAGATATGATGTGTCATTAATATGGATCGTTGACCTATCACTAAGTTGGTAGAATGAGTTGTCTACTAATCTTGATACTAAGCTAATACTTATCTAACCAAGTATTAATGCTATAAGACCATCATGTTGGAAAACAAATATTGGTTACACACAAAGAGTTAGATATGACAAAGCACCACACTAGTATTTATTGCACATAAGGAAAGCAAGATGAGCTACAATTTTTTATCTTAACACTATCTTGGCATTTGATGAAAAACTGAAGATTTGGTCCCTAATTCATGTGATTAAGACCTTCCCTACATATATATTAGTTTCTATCCATTAATAAAAGTAATTATGAAGATGTGGGATTTTTAAGTTGAATAGAAATAATTGTCCACTTTCTATGTCTATTAGGGCTAAGGCCCTTGGTTATCTAATTCCTAAGAGAGTTGGCCAACATCTTATGAACTTTGGATATTTAAGTTTTAATAGCTCAACTTTGGATATTTAAGTTTAGATTTTATAGTAATTTTTTTTGAAAGTTCCAAAAAAAAACCTTACTATTGGATAGTTTTAATTTAAATATTTTTAGTTTTAAATATCCTTATCCATAAAACTAATAAAATTATAATCATTCAAGCATCTTTCTCAATTTTGTCCTTTATCAGAATTAATTTTGAACTTCTAACCACACACCTACCCATAATCTATCAAGCATTTTATTTTTATTTTGTCTTTCTATCAAAATTAATTTTGAACTTCTACCAGCAACGGATTAAGGCGAGAGAAGATTATGGTATAGAATGGACCCAACGTGGAGGAATGCCAAGCTCATCTCTATGAAAATGACCATTCTAAGGACGAAATGCCTTCATATGTTAAGTTTCAATTTGCATCACCTTTGTTTGTTAAGGTGATAACATTGTTTTAATTTTTGTTAAGTTATAAATGATGTAATTTTTAATTAAAAAAATTAATTATATTTAAAATTTAAAATTGGATATTATTTTTTGGTTTTGTAATAAAATTTAAAATTGTTTATGATTAGTTAAGAGTTTGTTTTTTTCCAATGTAAGAAAACAATTCAATTATATAAGATTCAAAGACATTTAAAAGTGAAAGTCTACCCTCTTATATACCATGAATCATTTCAAGTGATGTCATTTTAGTTGAATAAATGTGACGAGTTAGTGCACATTCACATTTATTTTTCATCTAAATCAATAGAATTAATTTGGATGCACACCAATTTCGCTAGAATATGGATTATTAGGGAGCATCTTCATGTATTATAAGTGAAAACACTTGCGCCTTTTCTCAAATTTTCAACTTGTTTACAACAATTTCAACAATAAATTATTTTTTGGTTTTATAATAATATTTAAAATTGTTTATGATTAGTTAAGAACTTGTCTTTCTTGAATTTAAAAAAACAATTCAACGATCTAAGATTTAGAGACATTTGGCAAGAGTGAAAGTCTACCCCCTTACATACCATCACTGAGTTGGTGTCATTTTCTTTGAATAAAGATGATGAATATACCCACATTTACAGATAGTAGATAGTAATGACTGTGAGATAATAGATAGTTATAACTGTCCTCACTATCACTTAATAATTAAGTTATGATAAATTTCACTACTTTCAATTTTTTTTATTTATCATCTAAATCAATAAAATTAATTTAAATGTAAACCAATTTCACTAAAATATAGATTATTAATTCTTATATTAAAATGACAACAATGAATTATTAATTTTTATATTAAAGTCACAAGAACAAATTATTAATTTTTATATTAAAGTGAGGATACTTATGCCTTTCCTCAATCTTTCAACTATTTTAGAACAATCTCTAACCAATGGAGACTAATATAAGAATAGAGTTAAACAAACAAATTGTAAATAAGTGTTTGCATAATTGGCATAATTTTTTTTTTTTTTTTAAAAGCAATCTTTGAATTTGAAAGGCTATTATAATAGGAGATGTTGATGTGTCAAAGATAGCCTAACCATTCCATCAAGGAATATGAAAGACCACACAATAAAATTAAGATATTAATAAAAATTTAAAGTGATTATTCATTTTTTATTAAGTACAAATAAGATAGCCTAACCATTCCATTAAGGAATATGAAAGATTACACAATAAAATTAATAAAAATTAATTATCCATTTTTATTAAGTACAAA
>JASDQU011375635.1:0-19477 GCA_032191745.1 Picea mariana
CCACCATCCCTCTCAGAAGATGGGGGTTCTCAACACCATGGCGATAAGGGCAGCAAGAATTTCTGACAAAGAACATCTTAAGGAAGAAATAGACCACTTAACTAAGGTCTTTAAGAACATTGGGTATAGATATAGGGACATCAAAAAAGCCATGGATAGAAAGGATAATAGGACCTGTGTACAAAATGATCAAACCTCCAACACAAAGGCCTTCCTCCCTTACATTCGGGGTGTCACAGACAAGATTGCAAAAGTTTTAAAAAAGAAAGAAATTACAAACTCCTTCAAACCCCTAGCTACCATCAGACAAAGAATGAAGTCTGTAAAAGACCCGATAGACCAACAACAAGGAAAAGGCATCTACAAGGTCTCTTGTTCATGTGGGAAATGTTACATTGGAGAAACCGGACGATCTTTTCAGGTAAGGATTAAGGAACATGGAGCAGACATTAGAAATGAACACATTCGTACCTCGGCCTTAGCAGAACACTCACATAAGACCAAACATCATGTCTGCCTGGAGGATACAAAGATATTAGCAAAAGAGGATCACTACTACATGAGACGCGTAAGAGAAGCTCTCGAAATAATCAAACACCCCAACAATATGAACAGAGACGGTGGCCTGGAGGTAAGCAGTTTTTGGCACCCATTAATCAACCAACTTAGAAATCCTCATAGATCAAATCATGTATGACACCTCCCTTCTTCTTTCCTTGCTTGTTTAGGTTTTCCTTTGCTTCACTGCTTAAACTTAGGGGTCTAACTAACCTATTTTACCTTTTTTAAAATTTCAATTATAGGCACTTGCTTTATAAATTCAAATAATTAAGTCACTTATAACCTAATTTGACAATTTAATTTAAAACTTTAAAACCCTAAAACCTTTCCTTCCTGACTTTTTAGGTTTTCCTTAAGTGTCAGCACTTAAGCTAAACCTCCTTGCCTACTATTTTTATCCTTATGTTACCTATACCCTTACCTTTTGATTCCTACTTTGTTACTTCCGAATCAGTTTATTCTATCCAACTCAATCCTAGTAATTACTTATTTATGACACTTATTTATTAATACACCTTTTACATCCTTTTATAAACTAAACCTAAACCCCACCTTTCCTAGTAACTAGTTCACTAAACTTTAATTAAAAAACTATAACCCTAAAAACAACCTAACCGCTCCCTACTTTAAAAATCCAACCCTAAAAACAACCTTAACTAAATCTCCCTTCTTACACATAATTCAATTAATTAAATATCTAATCACATAATTAAAAACACTAAAATATATTTTCACTTATTCTTAAGTAAACAACTTTACAAACTTAGTAATAATATACTATATATTATTATATTATTAGTTAGTTTAAAATCTATTTCAATCAATTAAATATTTAATCAAATAATTAAAAAGAACTTATTGTTTTTACTTATTTATAATTAAATAACAATACAAACTTAGTAATAAGTTAGTATATATTATTATATTATTATTTAGGTTAAAATAATAATAAAATTAAATAATATCAAATTAATTAACCTATGTAGGTTTCTAGACAGCCACCTAGGTTACAATCTTAAAAAACTCCTGCACAATAACTATTAATTGACCGAGATCAGTAAGCTATCAATTGACGATTAGTCCTGATGATGAATCCCGATTCGGATTCGAAACGTTGACAAAAATGACACCAACTGTGGATTATCTGGCAAACAACTTCAAAAATACTCACCATAGAAATCTAAAAACAACCAAGCCATTTCCCAAAAAGGGTTTTTAAATGAGTCGACCTAAATATTGGTTATGTCTTCTAGGAAAGCCGTGGGATTCTCCAAATAATCAAGCAAGAGGTCTAGGCCATTGTCATGTTTTTTTAGAAAATATCTGCAATCCTCTCCTTTGAAGATAATTGTTGGCTCAGGGAGCTTCAACATCTTACAAAACACTTGAGGTGAAAGAGATATGGGGGAATGATCTTGGAGTTGTATGATTCGATGACTCGGTACATATTTCTCAATGCACCATGCAACCATCTCTTTACAGTCGAATACCTCAGGGACACACCCTGCGCGAGCAATTTCAGATGTCCATATTATATCTTTCTGTGCAGGAGGTGATGAGTAATACGAGTATGCTCTAGACCACTAAAAGTTCTAGTCTTCACGGCCAAATATGTTCAAAGTATCACCATAGAACTGTTTTTTGGGTATTGTTTCCATAAGCCGACGAGGGTGTTCTTTTGACTGGATAATAACTTGAAATGAAACCCTTCTGAGATATAACAATAATATAAACCCTGGAAAATCATGCTTTAATGTGATCTAATGAAAAATATCATCGATCCCTTCACTTACTAATGATGATATTTACGGAGAATGCATGATCATTTATTAGCATTAAACCATACTAAATATGTATTGGGAAAATCACAAAGATGGCGAGGACGGACGAGAGCAATTTGAACTTGGGGTTTTTTTTTAACCTTCCAATC
Source organism: Picea mariana (assembly GCA_032191745.1). Taxonomy (NCBI): domain Eukaryota; kingdom Viridiplantae; phylum Streptophyta; class Pinopsida; order Pinales; family Pinaceae; genus Picea; species Picea mariana. Next base: position 2,492 of record JASDQU011375635.1, read on the forward strand.
CAGGAACCCACGAACCTGCGGTTGAGAATGATAAAAAAATAGGCTAAGAATTGTACAGTGGTCAGTTATACTTGGACACAGGAGAAATGAAATACTTAGGGGCTCAGTACCCACGACAAGTCTGAAAGTCATAATGTAGATCACAGGTTTTTAGGTGCAAAATGGAGATTGTGGAATTTGGAAGATGAAATATTGAACCCGTAAACCCGCGGTTTCAAGAATGGTTAAGTATATTATAATAGGGCGGTCATTCAGACTCATGATATAGGAACATAGATGGAGGTGAAGACTCGGGAGACCGCCAACCCACGAACCCGTCGTTTTTGAAAAACAACTAAGTATAGTAACTAGAAAGGGAAGAGAGAATGGAGAAAAGAAAAGGGGAATGTGTTAGGGATCTAACCTCCCTAACTTCTCACATAGGTAGAATAATATAATTCCATGTAATAAATACCAATATTAATAAGGCCTGGCAATAAGGAAGAATAAGTCAAATGTAAGAAGACCTAATAGAAGCTTCCACTTCTAGAAGGATATTCTTCTAGATTGTTCTTTTGGATAGATAGATTTAGTATAAATAGAAGTAGAGGGTATGAGAAATATTGTCTTGGATATTATTGTAATAGAGCTCTTCTCTGTTGAAGGTTTCCCCCTCGAAGAGGCAAGTAAAAATTACTCTCAATAATCAAAGTTCTTTTTCTAGTGCTATTATGGTGTTATTTTGTTATTATTTTGGTATTATTGTGGAATTGTTCTTGTTATATCATTGTTTCTCTGCCATTTCTAGATAATTATTTTTGTTTTGTATACTCTTTTATATATGGAATACTACAAGTGGTATCATAGAACCTTCCTCGGCAAAAAAGTGTGGGGACATTTTTTTTTTCAGGGTAGAGACATATTCCAGCGTCTTAAAGATACAGAGATCAGTTGTTACATGCATAAACCTACGGTCAGGGATTGATACACGCAGGAAATGCAAGTGGTACTTAAGAGCATGTATATTGGCCACCCTTGTAACCCATTTTGGTACCCCTTCGAGTGGTAGCGCATCAGAAAGAACCTGTATACAAATCATCCTAAATCTCCTAAATCCCTCCATAGATAAACCGATTGGTCGCCTGATTTTTATAGTTCCACCGAGAATGGCACTCGAGAAGATACTCTCTAGTACCTGGGTATTTGGGTAGTACAGTTAAGGGCATAGTCTAGCCTCCTTAGTTGGTGCCCTAAGATATTGGGTTGAGTACTACTGTTGGACCCTGCATGTATATCAAAGAGCTATAGCACAGGGAAAACCCTTGTCTGCAGAACCCTTGAATGCCCTAACCCTTGGGACGGAAACAAAAATAGAATAGACAAGATCTATTGTCGTGCAACTGTGTCTTATGCATTCGGGTTGTGAAATTACTACACATTTATTCCTGTTAATAATTTGGGCATTATGTCATTGCATACCTATCCCACTGGGTTCCTCTCTTTTCCCTAATTCCAGTCATACCTATCATTTTTATCCCAAATTTTTTTGTGGACCCGACCCGCCTCCGACACCATTATTTTGCTCCTATCCCTTTGGGTCCCCCTTTTCACCCTAATCATAATGGTACCTATCATTTGACACCATTTTTTCTTCATGGTCCCACCCACCCCTCCAAACCCCTTTTGTTTCCCCTATACCATGCGCCTGCTCCTTTGTCCAAATGACTACCACATGAGCCCAAGACTTCAATTCCTTGATTGTTGACAACCATCAAAATAAGGACTCCATCAAGAAGCTCACTTCCAACATTAGGTCCATCAATTCAACTATTGATGTCCTCAAGAACAAATGTTCCCAAATCAAATACCTCAAGGAATAATGTTCCCACATCAAAGACCTCAAGGAACAATGTTCCTGCCTCAAATACCTCAAAGAACACTTCCTAGGCCCTTCCTAGAACCCTTCCTCTTCTGCACAACCATTTTATCGGGATGACCATGACTCTTCCCATTACCAAGGCCCTCATACTAACCACTTTTCCTGAGACCTCCACCCTCCTAGAATTGAGGTGAACAAATTTGATGGATCAGATCCTACAGGTTGGGTCACTCAAATGGAACATTATTTATCTTTTCATGGAATTATTGATGATTTAGCGAAGCTTCGTTATGGTGTCCTACATCTAGATCCGAAATGATGGCAATTATGGAAATGGAGGAAAAAGGCATGCCAAGGGTATCTTGCTTGGACACACTTTGTGGCCAAACTTTATGATCACTTTGACTCTGACACCCACCATTTAGGTTGTTTGACCAAGTTAAAGTAGTATGGGATAGTGGAAGACTTTATTGCCGCATTTGAGCACTTGGATTTCATAACAGAGAGCATGTCATATGCTTTATTTATGAATTATTTATCAGTGGCCTCAAAGATTAAATTTGTGCCCATGTTCTCATGGCACGCCCCCGGACTTGGTTGGAAGATACTCAATGAAACAAGGAATCCCAACATATTGTGTCCTCCCAGACTCAAAAACCCTCATTTCCTACTGGCCCTAAACCCACCAATTTTCCCCCTTCTACAACTCCCCTTAGGATCCATAAATTAACCAGGGCTAAAATGGTTGAATGTCAACTCAAGGGTCATTTTTATAATTGTGATGACAAATATTTTCTTGGGCACAAGTGTAAGGAACAAAATATTTGTATGCCTATGACTGAGGATCTTTCTGAAGAAGATGTTGTTGTTCTTCTTGTGGAGGAAATACCACCGCCATCTGACCTCACCCCACTCTCTAACTCACTTGAAGTTGAACTAGTGATTTCACTTAATTCCCTCACTGGCTTCTCTGCTCCCCAGACTCTCAAATTAATTGGTTACATAAAACATAGGAAATTCATCATCCTTGTGGATAGTGGTAGCACCCATAAATTTATTCATCGTCACATTGCCCAAGAAGTCAATTGTTACATCCATGCAGTCAATAATTTTCAAATCATGATTTCCAATGGTGGTTCCATGAAATGTGGGCAACGATGTGAAAATGTGTGACCCCAAATTGGTCAGTATCACTTGAAATCCCATATGTTATCTATAGACATGGGTGGTTGTGAAATTGTTCTTGGTGCCAAATGGTTATGTACTCTCGGCCCCATTCTCATGGATTTTAAGGAATTAACCATGAAATTCCAATAGGAGGGACAACAATATAAGTTCCAAGGCATCACAGCAGGCTCCCCTGAGATCATTAGTTCCCATCACATGGAAAATCTCCTCAAAAAATGTCATTCAGAAATTATCGCCCAAATCCACTCCATTCATGTTGTTGAGACACCTTATGTGCATCCGAACCTCCAATCTATCCTCTCCTGACACCAAAATGTTATTACCACCCCCAAAGAACTTCCCCCTTCCCATGGCATCCATGATCATTCCATCCCTCTCATCCCGCGTAGTGTTTCTCCCAATGTTTGGCCTTATCATCATCCCTTTTCCTAGAAGAATGAAATTGAGAAAATTGTTCATGAATTATTCAAAGTCAGTGTTATTTGTCCCAGTACTATCCCCTATTCTTACCCTGTGGTCATGGTACTCAAGAAAGAAGGTACTTGGCACATGTGTCCTAATTTTCGAGCCCTCAACAAACTCACAATCAAAGACAAATTCCCCATTCTTGTCATTGATGACCTCTTAGATGATTTTATTAGTGCTCAGTATTTCACCAAATTGGATATACGTTCTGGCTACCACCATATCCGCATGAAAATTGAAGACATTCCCATGATGACATTTCACACTCATGAGGTTCATTATGAATTCTTGGTAATGCCCTTTGGATTTTGTAATGCTCCTTCCACTTTCCAAAGTCTTATGAATCATGTCTTCCAACCTTTTCTCTATCATTTTGTCTTAGTTTTATTTGATGATATTCTCATCTATAGTAAAACTTGGTCATCTCATCTCTCCCATGTGAATCAAGTTATCCATCTCCTCTCTAAGCACTAACTTTTCCTCAAACAATCTAAATGTGCCTTTGGTGTGTCAAAAGTGGAATGCCTGGGTCATATTATTGGAAAGGATGGTGTACGAGTGGATCCTAAGAAAATTGAAGCTCTACAAGATTGGACTCACCCTAAAACTCTTAATATCTTGTGTGGTTTTGTGGGTTAACAGAGTATTATAGGAAGTTTTTTCAGAATTATGGAAAGATTGCAGCTCCTCTCACTTCCCTCCTTAAAAATAATTATTTCACGTTGAATTCCATTGCAGATCATTTCTTCCAAGCCTTAAAAGATACTATGTACACCCATACTTCACAAATACATTAGTATTGGAATATAATGCTTCTGGGAAAGGAATTGGATCCGTCCTCATGCATGATGGCAGGCCCTTGGCCTTCACTAGCAAACAAATTTCAGAGCGACATTTGGGCCAATCCATTTATGAAAATGAAATGTTATATATTATGCATGTTGTGGATATCTGGTGCCCTTACTTATTGGTTCAATGATTCCAAATCAAAACTAATCATCAGAGTCTCAAGTATTTCCTGGAACAATGAATTTCATCCTCGACGTAGCAAAAATGGGTGATCAAGATATTCGGATATGATTATGAGATCATTTGCAAGAAGGGAAAGGAAAATGTAGTGGTTGATTCTCTTTCCTGGAAATATGAAGAAGATGGGTCCCTTTCCTCCCTCTCCTTCATTGTACCATATTGGCTCCAAGTTGTTCGTTAGGAATGGTTGCAAGACCCCAAAATTTCTAGCCTGCTCCACCAATTACAACACAATTCTTCAGTTTCTCAAGGGTACTCTTGGTATAATTAAGAGCTTCACTACAAAGTTCATTTGTGTTTATTCAAGTAATCCCAACTTAAATCCACATTTATTTCTGAACTTCATGCCTCACCCACAGCAGGGCATTCCGGATTTACCAAAACCTATGAAAGGGTCAAACGTTCTTTTTTCTGGGAGGGTATGAAATAGGATGGCTACACCTTTGTGGTTGAATGTGAGGTCTATCAATGCAAAAAGGGACAAATGGTCAAAGCTCCGTGCACACTCTATTCACTTCTGAGTCCCCCTGCTATTTGACGAGATATTTCTATGGACTTCATTTTAGGCTTACCAAAATCAGGCAATAAGTCAATTATCATGGCGGTCATTGATCATCTCTCCAAATATGCTCATTTTTGTGCTCTTCAATACCCATTCACAACCACCACAGTGGCTCAACTCTTCATGGATAATATCTTCAAGATTCATGGAATGCCTAATTCTATTTTCTCTGACAAAGACCCCACTTTCACCAGCAATTTTTGGCACAAGAGTTTTTCAAGCTACAGGGAACCCAATTGCATCTCAACTCTACCTATCACCCCCAGACTGGTGGCTAGATGAAATTTGTCAACAAGTGTTTGGAAACATATTTGAGGTGTTTTGCATCTGAGCAGAAAAATTAGTGGGATCAATCAGTACCCCTAGCTGAATGGTGGTACAACACATCTTACCATACAGTTATTTGCATGAATCCTTTTGAAGCAGTCTATGACCAGAAGACCCCACCAGTTCTCTCTTATATTCCAAGGGTCTCAAAGGTTTAGGAGGTTGACACAAATCTTACAATCCGAGAGGATATTCTCATTTCCCTCAAAAGCAATTTGATCATGGCTCATAATCACATGAAGCAACAAGAAGATCAAGGTCATTGCGAACACCATTTTGTTGAAGGGGACCAGGTATTTCTTCAACTACAACCTCATAAGAAGACTTCCCTCAAATATCACCACTCTCAGAAACTTGCACCCAAATTTTATGGTCCTTATCCAATGCTCAAGAATGCAGAATCAGTGGCTTAATAGTTATCTCTACCTAGTCAGTCGAAGCTCCATCCTGTTTTTCATGTTTCCTAATTAAAGAAGGTGATTGGAAATAAGTTCCAAACTCAAACTAGTCTTCCTGAGTTGGATGAAGAAGGTTCCATATGGTTTCATCCACAAGCATTCTTGGCCCAGTGAGAGCTTCGTCTCTGTCAGCGCACCATCTAGGAAGTGTTAGTTCAATGGAAAGACACACCTCTAGAAGATTCTGCCTGGGAGTCGACCACCATTGTACAACACTTCCCTCATCTGATGCCTTGAGGACAAGGTTTTTCTTCAAGGGGGAGGGCATGTTAGGGACCTAACCTCCCTAACCCCTCACATAGGTAGAATAATATAATTCCATGTAATAAAGGCCAATATTAATAAGGCCTAGAAATAACGAAGAATAAATCAAATGTAAGAAGACCTAATAGAAGCTTCCACTTCTAGAAGGATCTTCCTCTAGATTGTTCTTTTGGATAGATAGATTTAATATAAATAGAAGTAGAGGGTATGAGAAATATTGTCTTGGATATTATTGTAATAGAGCTCTTCTCTGTTGTAGGTTCCCCCTCGAAGAGGAAAGTGAACATTGCTCTCAATAATCAAAGTGATATTTTTGGTGTTATTATGGTATTATTCTGATATTATTCTGGTATTGTTATGGTTATATCATTGTTTCTCTGCCATTTCTAGCTAATTGTTTATGTTCTGCGTACTATTTTATATCTAGAATACTACAGAATGAGGGTAGGTATAGAATAGGGAAAAGAAATGGAAAAAAATAAGTTGGAATAGGAGGGGAAATTCGGAAGAAGGAATTGATCTCAACACCTTTGCTCATGTTGCAAGACTAGAATCCATTAGAATTTTTTTGTCATTTTCAAGCTTCAAGAATTTTAGAGTGTATCAAATGGATGACAAGTCAACATTCTTGAATGGATATTTAGGGGAGGAAGTGTACATTGAATATCCCAAAGGATTTATATTGTCAGAAAATTAATATTATGTTTGTATATTAAAGAAATAACTTTATGGTTTAAAGCAAGCTCCCAGAGCATGGTATTTAAGACTTGACAATCACTTGCAAAAATAAGGTTTCAAAAGAGGAACAGTCGATAGAAATATGTACAAAAAAATCAATAATGAGGAGATTTTAATCATAGTAGTTTATGTGGATGATATCATTTTCGGAAGTAACGATGATAGAATGAGCCAAAATTTTGCATAAGAAATGCAAAAAAAAATTGAGATGTTTATGCTAGGAGAAATGTCCTTCTTCCTAGGAATCCAGATTATTCAAATGAGTAAAGGTATATTTATTTCTCAGAAAAAAAATATATATATATCCAAGGAATGTTGAAGAAGTTTGTAATGGAAGACTATAAACCTATAAGAACACCCATGATCATTGGTTGCAAGCTAAGTGAAGAATATGACTCAAAGGAAACAAATCAAACCTTGTACAAATCAAATTTTATGATATGGAGTCTCTTGTATGTAATATCTTCAAGACCAAATGTTATGAAGGCAATAGGGCTAGTTGGAAGGTTTCAAATAGCACCAAAGGAAACACATGTACTGGTAGTAAAAAGAATATTCAGGTATTTGAAAGGAACATTGGACTTTGGTTTATGGTATCCCACAAGAAAATACTTTACTTTGACAGCTTACACAGATGCAGATTGGGCAGGAAGTATGGATGACAGAAAGAGAACTAGTGGTGGAGCATTCTTTCTGGGAAATATCTTAGTGTCCTAGTTTAGCAAGAAAAAATCATCAATCTCTCTATCTACAATAGAAGCAAAATACATTCCATCAGCAAATTTTTGTACACAAGTGTTATGGATGAAACAGACACTGAAATATATTTGGGTAGAGTATAATTAGCCAATATCAATATTGTGTGACAATGATAATTAAATAAATATATCCAAAAACCATAGCATGCATTTGAAGACAAAGCACATTCCAATCAAGTATCATTTCTTAAGAGAGAAAGTCACAGAACAAAATGTCAAGCTGAAATATATTGGCACAAAGGAACAAGTTGTTGATATATTTACAAAGCCTCTTACTAGAGAAACATTTGAGTATATTAGACAGAATTTGGGGGTGGTCCCCATGCCATTCATCATTAAATAATTGCAAGACGAGCACCATCTCGAGGAGAGTTTCAGAAAGAGAGAAGGGTGTTGAACAGAGAATAAAGAGTAAAGTGAAAGGGGAGGGATCCATTTTACATTGATGTAAAAGGGGGAGAGTACAGAGAGTACATAGAAAGGGGGATATTGTAGAATGAGAAACATACAAGAAGTACCAAATAACTAATTTTTGTCATCAATGACAAAGGGGGATTTTGTTAGAAATTATGTTGTCATTGATGCCATAGGATGTCATTTATATCACAAGCAAGGGGAGACTATAAATGTGTTTGTAAATTGATGAGACTTTTTGTATGCGTTGTTAAATTCTACAAATAATTTTTGTTTAGCCTAAAGAATAAGTGACTGTGTGAAAATACAACAAAGGACGTGCACAAGCTCAATGAAGAATGGAAATTGAACATGAACGATGAGCTACAAGAAATTGAGGAACAAAAGAAATCAAGGAATGAATGACCCTACAAATGATAGGCCCAAGGATTGAACCAGAAAAATGAATCCATAGATAGACAGATAAGAATAGTTAAGTGTTGAGCCTACATTGAAGGCAAGACGATAGTAAACAGTCAATCCAAGTGAATTTGGGCTGCACAAACATAAGGAGAATTTGTGCAACTAGAAGATGAACAAGATGATCCCATTACAGGTCTGGGAAACAATAAGTTCAGTAAGGGAAACATAGTTGAAGTTTGAGGGCATAGCATAATATTTTTTCAAAATGATATATCCCACATTTGCTGGGAAAATAGAGTTCAAAAGGTTTATATTGAAAAATTAAAAGTACATAGTTTGAATACAAACGATGAGCTACGGAATCCTACATGAAACATTAAATTTTTTCGTAAAGAATGGTGGACCCAAAATAGGATAAATCCTAGTCGTTCATCTCTAAGATCAATGGTTAGATCAAATATTGAGGTCTTATACTTGGTGGGCCATTTTAGCCATGTCAAATCCATGATAGAAACATCATCAGCACCACATGTCCAGACATATGAGTTCCACATCAAAGAGATTCCATGTCAGTGCAATAAAAAGAAGCTATGTAGATGCCATGTACAGTACCACGTATCAGGACACATGTCAATTTCATGTCATCTAGTGCAGAAGAAGATGTCCACATGGAAGCCACCTCATCTACAACATCAACACAAGAGATCTCGGAAAAGGACTAAGTATCAAAGCATCGCGGAGATAATGAGCATGACAGAGAATTGAGAATGTGTGAATAAATGAGCTCAAACCCGTGGACCCATGAACCTGCAGTGAGATATTGAGAAATGGATAAGTGCCAAAAATCAATCAGACATAGATGAAGAATGAAGCAAGTTTCATAGATCTGTCACCTGTGGTAAGAACTCAAAAATTTACTAAGTGTCAAAATGAAGCAGATATAATGAGCACGACAAAGAATCGGGAGCATGAGAAGAAATGAGTGTGAACCCATGGATCTGGGGAAGGATATTGAAAAATTGACTAAGTTTTGAGGATTGGTTGGACAGAAAAGGTCATGAATAAGAGAATAATTGTAATGTAGCACGGACCCGTGGTAAGAGTTTGAAAATCAACTAAGTGTCAAGAATCGATCGAATGTCCCAGGAGGTCGTCGTTTGTCATAGATCAGACGGCTCAGAAGGTCACCACTTGTCTTAGATAAAATGGCTTAAAAGGTCACCACATGTCACAGATCATATATCCGTAAGGGTGAGATATTTGATGCCCCATAATGTCTCGTAGACTCATGGTGAAATACTTGTAAACATTTCTAAGTATGGGTGAAAAATGAGTGTGATGGAATGAAAAGGTACATTGTGGAGGTCGTGGAAGCATGAAAAGATATGAATTATACCCGAAGGAAACTTCTTGGAAATGCATCTAAGTATAGGTCCAAAATGAGCACAGTGAAACTTGAAGGTGTAATTTGGAGGTTGCAGAAATTCGAAATAAAGAAGAAATGTTCTTTAAACCCATGATGAATCCATCAAATGAGATCAACAACTAAGATTTAATTGAAAATACCATCAAATGGTGCTTGTGCATTTTGGTTGCATGGTGGTCCCAATATACTAAGAAAATATTGATGGACGTGATCAAAGAAAGGAAAGATCGGATGGCTAACGAATGTTGAAGTTGTGTTGCTTGTTTTGAAGGGCATAGAACATATCAACGACCATGATTGATTTAAGGGATAACATCCGATAGTTTTTGAGTGTTGACTTTTTTACTATTTTCTGAAAGTAGATCGCATATGAAATCAAATGGGTTCTATGCCAGTTTCGAAGGATTATTAATATCCCATTTTTTGAGAAGATTTGGAGCCAACTCGATGGACATACATTCTTATGTGGACAATATCTTGAGGATATGAAGTGTATCAATAATGATGCTATGTTTTGTTTTAGTGTTTTTTTTGTGTGTGTGGGAGAGAAGTGGATTGTGTTGAGGTCTGAGGATGCCATAAAACAAAAATAAGATAACTTGAGGGTGGCAGGGTGGTGCAAGGGAGAGGATTGGTGTACTCCTCTTCTTAACATATTGGTGTCTACAAACTATAAGTAGGTGCTTACAGTGAGGATTGGTGTTCTCATATTCATCATAGGTTGGTTCCTAGCAATTTGGTGCTTGCATACTGTAATTGGGTGCTTACAGTGAGTCTTGGTGTCCTCATCCTCTAAACAGGTGGGTACCTATCAACTTGTGTTGTAATTGGGTGCTTATTGTAGGGATTGGTGTCCCTCATAGGTTGGGGCTTGTAAAGAATATAATACTTGTTTAAATATAAAAAGCAAAAAAAAAATTAAAAAACTTTCATGATTTTCTCCCTTATTGGGTTTCCATGTAAAATATATGTGTATTGTGAATTTGTGTTGATATCAATTAATTCTCTACATTGTCTATGTTTAATTATGTGTTAACTAGTTAACAAGAAAAAGTGGTTAAATTTGTTAAATATTGATTCACCCTATTGGAGATACTTCACACAAACCTAGGAATTCGTTTTCCTAAGGTTTTCCCTATGTTTAATAGTAATTATTCAGTCTCCTAGGGTCTAGGGAGAATATTCCTCTAGGATAATATTCTCTTCAGTTCAAACTTCAGTTTGATCAATTGAGTCGAGTCTAGATGTCACATTGGGATCATCACCAGCTAATGTGCATTGTCCTTGGGATTATCACCAAACTAGTGCATTACTCATGATTCCCTGATATCCTCCTCACTCACTCTATTTTAGTCAGTTAACTGAAGACTGATATACTAATTAACTCAGACTAGGTGGCAGTTAACCTCTGTAACTACCTGAGAGACTAGACTAGGTGGCAGTTTACTCCTGTAATTGTTGGTGTGTGTCCAGATCACTCTATACCACCACTATGGCACATTGGCTTCTCCTCTAGTGCACATTAGTTGAGTTATACATAGTATATCATGTGTAAATTATCATTCATTCATTTGGTTAATGAGAATTCTTCCATTCTTTCTCTCATGTTTCTCTTTTCTCATATTTTATCTGCAAATTGTGTATGTCATTTGCTAGCTAGATCTATTATGTGCAGTTTCAACACATTTACATGGTATCAAATTCGATGGATTTCTAGGAAAAAGACACACCAGATTCTTTTTGCAGGTACCGAAGATTGAAGACAGCAGAAAAATGGAATTTCCAAAAGAATTCATTCTTACACCGTACAATTTCTTTGCTTGGAAAGAGAAGATGATAGTGCATCTTTGAGTAAAAGGATTATACAAGTTAACCATGGACACATAGAATGAACCCACATCATCCATAGAAAAATCCAAGTATCTGAATAGAATGGATGAATCGTTTGGAACTATTTGCAGTCTCATTTCTCATGAACTCCTCTTTCACATATCCTCCTATAAAACCCCCAATGAAGCCTGGACCACCATGGAAGGGATTTTTGGAAAATAGGACGAGATGAGGGGACACATGCTCGAGGTTTAATTTCTCACTTTGGATCCAAAAACCTTCGACAATCTCCAAGATTTCTTTACCAAATATAAGAATGTGTTGTCACAACTCAAGGCTTGCGGGGTTGATAAATCTAAGGAGGAGAAACAAATGGTTCTCACCATTCGGTCTGGAATACTCATTATTTGTATCCAAATTTCATTCAGTTAGGCTTGCATCTAGATCCACCTGGAATATGCCCTCTCTTGAGGTCTTTATTGAATCTCTGACATAAGAGCAGAACAAGCTTATCAACATGGGAAAAATCAAAGGCCCAAAAGTGCATGCACTTAATATGCATGATGGTAGCGGTCGTCAAAATAATAAATCTAACGACAAAGAAAAAATGAAATCACATGCAAATCCAAAGAAGGAAGGGTACTCAAAACCCTTCAATGATGCCTCTAGATCCAAAGGTGGAAAGGGAAGAAAATGAGAGAAATGCACTTATTTATATAAAGGATTCCATCTAGAATCTGTATGTATGCAGAAATAGATAGATCAAATTGCCCAAATACTTCAACAAAAAAAACCTTATAGATCGCATCCCCGAGGGTGCCAAGAAGAAGAATCCAGAAGATCAGAATCCCAAGAAAGGCAATTCTAGCCATGCTTTAATTGCCATCAACTCCTCTCTCGATGCTTGGATCGTACATTCAGGTGCATCACACCACATGGCAGCCATAAAAGAAGTATACTCCTCATTTGATGCATGCAAAGGTCCTCCTATACTTATGGGGGACAACTCTTCGGTCGAGGTCACCGACAAAGGAAAAATTGAACTCACAAATGGAAGCTTCAAGAATGTGCTACACATTCCCAAACTCTTCGTCAATCTTATCTCCATGTATCAAATGAAAAAATATAGCACCTGAAAGAGATTCATATTCACACCTGATTCAGTGTGTATCTATGACATGCAAACCAATTCCAAGGTTTCTACCAGTGAGGTAAATCATCAATCCAGACTCTACACATTTTTTGAATTTATTGAACCAGATTTTGCATTACTGCTTACCCATGCTAATGAAATCAGTAGGATATGGCACGAAAGGTTTGGGCATTTAAATTTCATAAATATGTAATATCTTAGCAAGAATGGAATGGTTGATGGTCTACCTGACATCCACTTCTCCAAAGGAATTTGTGAGGTATGTTTTCTTGGAAAACACCCTCAATAGAAATTCGACAAAGGAAAGACTCCGAAGGTTTCCTTTCCTTTAGACCTGATTCATAGTGACCTCATGTGTCCTTTTCTACATCCATAAATTAGTAAAGCAAGGTACATGCTCATTTTTGTTGATGATTTCTCATGCTTCACATGGATTTTTTTTCTCAGGAAAAAATCAGAGGTCTTTCAACACCTCAAATATTTCAAATCCCTTGTTGAAACGCAGTCAAGAAAGAAGATAAAATTCCTTTGAACAGATAATGAGGGAGAGTATGTCAACCATCAAACACAAAATCTTTTTCATGAGTTCATGATTTAGTTGTAGCACACAGTTCCTTATACTCTACATCAAAATGGAGTTGTTGAGTGGAAAAATAGATCTCTAACAGAAATGGCATCAGCTTGCATGCTACATACAAAGTCACTTCCATAATGATTATGGGTTGAAGCACTTAATTGTGAAACCTACATCCAAAACATATATCCCCATATATCTTTTAAGGATAATACCCCCTACTAGGCTTGGAGTGGCCTCAAACCAGAAGTGACCCACTTCCGCATATTCGGTTCTCATGCATGGGTTAGGATTCCCTATGAGAAGAGGAAGGCACTTGATCCACAGAGCACAAAGTGTATCTTTGTTGGATACCTCGACAGTGTGAAGGGATACAAACTCATTGATATTTCATCGAACTAGCTCATCATTGAGTGTAGTGTCCAATTCTAGGAAAGTGTCTCGCATGTACCTTAGTAGCCGCATGTAGACACTTTTGTTCTTCTGCCTGTCATATATGATGATCATGCACATGCCAACTCTTCTTCGAATGAGATTTTTGATTCAGATGATTTAGATATTGATTCAGTAGAGTCAGATGCAAAGTCATTGCATGCATATGTAGATGTAGAGCCAGAGCAAAGGCCCAAGTGGGCCAAGACTACTCTTCAGGATGCAGGAGATCTTGTTGGGGATTCAGTTGATACTAGGATGACTTGATCTGATTTTGAGGAGCCTCCTCTTGCACTTACTTCCACTGAATCGATGCCACCCAGACATATTTTCTTGGTTCAGTATTCAAATCCATAGTCCTATGGAAAGGCTGCTGAAAATCCCTTTTGGGAATCTGCCATGCAGGAGGAGTACAAATACCTCCTCGGGAACTAGACTTGGGATTTGGTTCCCCTTCCTTCAGGAAGGAAACTTGTCAGGTGCATATGGGTCTACAGGACCAAGAGTGTAGTGGATGGACAGGGTAGCAGATACAAATCTAGGCTAGTTGCCAAAGGCTGTCAAGAGGTGCACAGTATTGACTATGATGAGACATTTGCTCCAGTAGCGAAGATGGATTCCATATGTTTGGCACTTTCTATTGCAGCAACCAAAATATGGGAAGTCCATCAGATGGAAGTGAAGAATGCATTTCTTCATGGAGATATCTCTTAGGAGATCTATATGGAGAATCCCTAAAGATTTATGCAAGATTCATTTTTGGTCTGTTGACTGAAGAAGTCCCTTTATGGAATCAAGTAGGCCCTGAGGGTATGGTATGCCAAGATGGAGTCTTACATGTTGTCACAAAACTTTGTACATTGTAAGTCAGACCCAAATGTTTACATGATCAGGATAGTTTTTCAATTCTACTCCTAGTTCTATATGTTGATGATTTGTTGATCATTGGTTTCTCGACTTCAGTGATTTCTACAGTCAAGAGGATTATTCATGACAAGTTATCAATGACATACATGGGTCCACTACATTTCTTCCTTGTACTCGAGATCAGTCAGGATGCATCAGGCATCAAAACTGTCTCAGGAAAAGTATGCATGAGATATCCTTGAGATACTTCACATGAAAAACTGCAAGCCTACCCTGACTCCTTTCCTATCAATATTCATACTTGAGGATGGAATGGACACTCCACTGGTGGACAACACACTATACATACATCTAGTGAGGAGCTTGTTGTTTCTAGCATACTCTAGACCAGACCTCTCCTATGCAGTTATAGCAGTCTCCAAGTTCATGTAGGAGCCGCATGAGATACATTGAAAGGATACAAAGTGTATCATTCAATATGTACATGGCACCATCACCTTTTGGATTCACTGTGCAGCAGACTCTACATTGGACCTCATCGAGTTCACTAATTATCACTAGGATGTCAATAGCATTGATCGCAAGTCCATATATGGTTACTCGCTCATTCTTGGTTCTAGGCCTATCTGTTGGTCAAGAAATAAGCATGTTTCTATTGCTCTATATTCAGCCTAGGAAGAGTACAGAGGGGTGGTTAACATAACCATTCAGACTATGTAGCTAGAGAAATTTCTCATTGAGTTGGGCATTCAATTTCACTGGTCGATCATCTGGTGTGACAACCAGAGCACTCTAAAGTTCTACAGAGATCCATTTCAGAGGCAGCAGATGAAGCACATCGAGATCCACATGCACTACATCTGGTACTTAGTACACGAGGGGATCATCGTGTTAGCCTCATAATCCTAAAGTTCTATAGTCTAAGTATTTTCTAGTTTAAATGTTTTTAGAAATTAGTTTATTCTAGTTTGTTAGGATAAGGACACCTAGATTTTATGTAAAGGACACCTATCATACTCATGTGATTATGTGATTGGTTGTTCTCCTAGATTTTAGTTTATATTTGAGATATATAAACAAGATCCTTATTCAAGTGAGGTTAATAAGTCGATTATGAGTCCTCACTTATTATTGTAATCATTTATTCCTTATTAATAAAATTATGTGTCTCAGGACTGATTAAATTCTCACAAGAATTCAAAGTTGGGGAGGGCGCTGGATAAATCCAGCTAGAAAATCAGTTCTCCTCAAATATGTCCTCTCTTCACTCTCCATTTTCCAGTGCTCTGTGCTTCTTGCCCCAAAAGGCACTCTTGAAAAAAATTCTAGAGCTCTCTGAAGTTTCCTTTGGGTTGGAGGAAAAATAAATACCAAAACATTTCACGTTCTCAATTGGAAACAAGTTTGTCAACCCCTCAACAAAGGAGGACTTGTTATCAGGGATCCTATTCTAATGAGCACTTCTTTGGGAGAAACTCTAGCTTGGTGTCTTATCACAGGAACTGCAGATTGGTGGAAATCATCTCTAATAGCCAAATATTTCAACTCCTCAAGGTTACGATGCCTTGATTTCCTCCCTTCCCCTCTCCCTAGTTCTCCTATTTGGAGTCTCCTAAAATATTCCTTCCCCCTTATCAAATCTAAACTCTCCTGGGCCACAGGGAATGGAGCACACATAAACGTCTAGACTTATCGTATCTTCGATATTGAACCATTGAACAGTCAAGAGTCTCTCCTCCCTCTAAACTAATGGTGCTATACCAAAGGCCTCTTCCTTCTCAAATATTTTTTCCTTTGGAACTCTGATGGGGACTGGACGAACTGGAAACCACCGAACACTCTTGATCACCTAAGACCCCTGATCTCCACTTTTTTTAATAATTTTTTTGGATGTGCTCCCACCCATCACTCCTTATCCGACTAACGTAGTTGGGGCTCCACAAAATTTTTAGTTAAAGTCAGTTATTCACTCTCGCAATCTTATGATCAGGGCCCCCATCCTCCAAAATCTGGAAATAAATTTGGTTTGTCCCCTCTCTACCTAAAGTAAATATATTTTGTTGGTTGATGGTTCATGGCAAAATACTAACAACAGTAAACCTGCAAAAACGTGGAATACAAGGCCCCTCCTGATGCCCCTTCTGCCTCTTAGCCTTCAACTCCATTTCTCACCTCTTCCTTGAGTGCCCCTTCTCTTCCCAATTCTGGAAACTCCTTTACTTTCCCCTCCCTCACCCCCCC
>JASDQU011375642.1:13700-24308 GCA_032191745.1 Picea mariana
CAGTATTCAAAAGATCTAATACATCCATGCACTTATCATATAGAAACAGATCATATCTAGCATTCATTCACAATACTAAGCACTAAGATATTATTATATCAAGTGCATATAACATATATCACTGCACTAAGAATAAATCACATCAATAACATAACTACTATAATGCACAAAGAAATCACAACACAAGATATACGTGGTTCACCCCAGTGTGGGGCTATGTCCACCAACTCTTCTCTTCTTTATTGTATTTTGTCAATATTCTACAAGAACAGAGCCATAAGAATCCACTTTGCATAGGATAGGAGATCTACACACACCTCACCAAATCCTCCTTCCCTGAGCTAGGTCCAAGCACATATCCTTTCTTACAATTACTTGCACTCAGCTCTGCAAGTTCTCAACACGTAGTATGCACAGAGCTAGCCCGATCACATAGATCCGACTACTTACATTACTTGCACTCAACACAATATCATACTACCACATAACCGCCTCTTACTTACATCACTTATCTTTCTATTTTACATTACAAAAGGTCCTAAACATGGGTAAACCCATGGGTTGACATCCCCATACCCATTAAATAAACCCTAAATCTAAAATTCCCTAAAAAGGGGTTGAGATCCCACAATCTTTGCTTCACCTTGTGCTTTTCCTTTGACCAGCCTGTAGAAGTCCCAAAAATGGTCAAACATGATTGAGGTTCTCCAAAACTTGGTCAAGGGCCAGCAAGCCCCCAACACTCACATGTGACTCATCCCAAGTCACTCTGATCTGGGTAACTCTGCCTCAAATTCCTCAATCTTGGCTTGAGTTTCCTTGATTTGTTTCTTCGCCATAGCCTCCTGCTCAGTGAACTCTTGAATAACCTTCTCCTTCACAGGTCCTTCCAAGCATTGTTCCACAGTGGTGACCACTTGTTCCAGTTCTGCACCTCGTCCTTCAATCTCCTCAAAACGTATGCAAGATGCATCCTACACTGGCTAGAGTCGCTGAGTCACTTCCATGACATTACTCTATATAGTGGAATAGGGGCAGACCCATGGTTCAATGCTTCAACAACACAACAAAAAAACCCTAAGTACTGGCCCTTTCGGCAACACCTGCGAAGAAGATGAAGTCTCCCCCAAGGTGGAGGCAGGGGTGGTTGCAGGACTCAAGTGTCTACAACCTAGTTGGGACACAGATATGTGATTACAACACTTGACATAGCACTTAGCGGTTAACATTCATCATTATTTAACTTTTATTCACATCACAGGTTGAAACCCTAATTATAGAGTAGCGCAATATTCACAATATCTAATACATCCAAGAACTTAGGATATAGAAATAGATCACATCTAGCATTCATTCACATTACTAAGCACTAAGATACTATTATATCAGGTGCATATAACATATATCATTGCACTAAGCATAAATCACATCAATAACATAATAACTATAATGCACAAAGAAAGCACAACACATGATATATGTGGTTCACCCTAGTGTGGGGATACGTCCACCAACTCTTCTCTTCTTTATTGTCTTATGTCAATATTATACAAGCACAGAGCCACAAGAACCCACTTTGCATAGGACAGGAGATCTGCACACACCTCACCAGATCCTCCTTCCCCGATCTAGGTTGAAGCAAATATCCTTTCTTACAATCACTTGCACTTAGCTTTGCAAGTTCTCAACATGCAGTATGCACAGAGCTAGCCCGATCACATAGATCAGACTACTTACATTAATTTCACTTAACACAATATCATACTACCACATAACCACCTCTTACTTACATCACCTAGATTTCTATTTATACATTAAAAAAGGGCCTAAAGATGGGTAAACCCATGGGCTGACATCCCCATACCCATTACATAAACCCTAAACCCAAAATTCCCTAAAAAGCGGTCAAGATCCCACGATCTCCGCTTCACCTTGTGCTTTGCCTTCGACCAGCGTGTAGAAGTCCCAAAAATGGTCAAACATGACCAAGGTTCTCCAAAACTTGGTTAACAACCAACATCCAACCAAGCAAAAAGGAAGACAATATGATTTTACCATTGACATTGATCCAGACCCACCCCAAAAGAATGAAGATAAGAGAGAGGGGAAGTTTTTCCTCTAAATAACAAACATAGAGTTGAGCATGACTACAGATCCAGGTAAATTAGTTGATCATTAATTTTATAGTTGATTTCTTTCTTAATGAGTGAAGGGTATTATCTCCAGTGTGGGAGCCCTCGTGACTTGGACCATTATCCCTGTTACAAGAATCCAAACCTTATTGATCGATTATTATGCTGATCAAAGAAGACATAAAAAGTATAGCAAACAAATAAAAGAATACTTTCATCCTTCCAACTTCAGAGAGAGTTACTTGACTCAAGAGAGAGTCAAAACAAAATAAAAGGAAGGAAGAAACAATACCTTCTCCCCCTTCATCAGTTCAAAGGGAGACAAACAATATTCCAGCTGGTTCAAATACTCCATTTGATATGCCCAGAGATATTGTAGTAGGGCATAAAAGGCCTATCTAGAGTCAACAAAACTCTGCAGGAGGCATAGGAACATACAATTCCCTCAAGGGACATCCTGAGAAAGCAAAAGAGTTTTTTCAAGCTATCCTTCATCCATGAGCCACTTCATTGATTCTGAGACTCCCTGCCATAGCAGAAGAATACGATTATATCTTAAAAAATGATGTATGATATATTGTTCAGAGACCAAAAGGGAAGTCTGTGATGACTTCCAAGAGGATCTATAAGATCAAACATGTAACCTATGGAAGTGTTGAGAAATACAAAGAGAGATATATAGATAGAGAATTCTCACAAACAAAGGGAGTTTTCTATGATGAAACACTTGATACAATAATCCCAATACACTTCCATCCGTACTACCATCCATGAGTTGGAAACTATATCAGATGGATGGATTCTTGATGAGTTTGGGTTTGATAAAGAGGATTTATGATCCAAACCTATATTATTATAGTGTTGGTGACAAGAGCCTGATTTTGATGACTTATTCAGAAAGCCTTATTGTTGGATACAAGTAAGATTTGACTTATGATTTTGAGATGAAGGATCTGAGTATGATACACTACTTCTTGGGACAAGAAGTATGATAGAGGACTGATGAGATTTTTCTTGAGTCAAGGAAAACATACAGTAGGATTATTAAAGAAGTTCAGTATGACAGAAAGAAAAACCACTATGATAGATTTGAAGAAGATGAATGATGATGATTCAGATGATATTGATCCACAACTAATTGGACCATTGATGTATTTGGTTAATATCAGACCTGGTATGTAAGAACATGTTTGTTTATGGAATATTTTGTAGCGGTATATGTTTTCTTGCAGTTTTGTCACTCTTTCTTATGTTACATGTCCTAAGCGAATGAGCTTCCAATGTGTGTGATATAGTGAATTAGACTATTCTGGCTATATATTCATGTGCATGTGTTATTTGACTTTATTTCTTCATTTCAACTATCTGGTTGAAGCTATTGGTAGATGTAGTTCCATGTCACAGCTCAGTCACTTATGTTAATTTGCTCCTAGATAGGATATGACAAATTAGAAATAGGTTAGGCCTGCATTTACATAGTCTTCATCTACACCTTCCATTTTCATAACCACCCATCACTCACCCTCATCGGTGGACCGAGACACAACCAGTAAAACCAAACTTGCAATGGTTGTTGGGACATAATTCAGATGGGTTCCCTATCCCAAATGGTCAGAGTTGTAATTGGGAATTCTTACCAGGGGTAACCCCCTACTTTTGTCAGGATAATTTAGACTCGTCAATAGATCCTTTCCTCGAGGAAACTCATGACAAATTCCTCGGTTTCCTTTTTCGTTAGGATGAACTCTACCCACGTAGTGAAATATTCTATAGTGATCAAAACCCAATGACATCCATTGTTGGAGTTATCCTTGAATTCACCAATGAAGTCAATACCCCATTGTTGAAAAGGAGATTCAACAATGTCTGGTTTCAAAGGCAACATAGGGAGTCATTATTTTCCTGTGAAGAATTGATAAGTTTGGCATGATCTAACATAATGATGGGTATCAATGAACAACATGGGAAAATAATACCCTACCGTCAGGATCTTATGGGTGGTAGTACGGGTAGTGAAGTAACCACCATAGTACCCTGAATGGATTTCCTTAATAAAATAGTTCGCTTCATCTTTTTTCACGCATCTAAGAATGATTCTGTTAGGGTTATTCCAACCCAGACCATCCTGGGTCAAGAAACACTTCATGGATTTCTGCTTCAAGGCTCTCTTCTTGTGGTCTACTAAGTGTTCAGGGAATGAAATGTTCTTCAGGTAGTAGATAATGTCCACATACCACTCATCATGTTCTAATTAACTCACTATCACATTGACTTGTTCATTCTCTCCTAATTGTATGGCCTCGTTGTTGCTCTCAGTCAAGATTTGGCATAGACCTTTCCCTTTGATAATATTTGTCATTTTTATCTCTAAATTGTATTCTTAGATTTTGGACACCCACTTTTGTCTGGGCCTAGGCAATCTTGTTGTGATAGGACATCCTTTACGAAAGGATAAGGCACATAAGCTTTGATCTTTTTGTACCCGATGTAACTTCTAAAGTGCTTAATGGATTTGACAAGGGAATAAGATTGCTTCTCGGTGATGGATTAGTTCAATTACACATCTTTGAGGGATTTAATCATGAGAGAGATTGTTTTATCATAGTCATCCTTATTATTTTGTAACAACAATCCAACTATAGTGTCTTGAGAAGCAAATGAGAAAATTATGAAGTTACGAGAGTAGTCAGGGATGACCAGGATAGGTTCCTTGGTGATGGAGTATTTAATGTATTTAAAGGATATCATGATATTGTTATCCTATCTGAAGGTGACATATTTCTTAATCAAGGAATTCATGGGTTTGATCTTTTCAACAAAATTTGGGATAAATTGTATGATAAATTTTATTTTTTCAAAGAACAATTATAAATACTTCTTGTTAATGGGAGGTCGCATATTCTTGATCGATTCAAACCTTTCATGATCAATAGAAATGCATTCTTTTAAGACTGTTTGTCCCAAAAAATTCCCTTCCTAATCCAAGAGGCCAAGAACATTGCGTTTTTGCATGGTTTTTTAACTGTTTCTGGTTGTGGCATTTCATCAAACACTTTGTTGATTTACTTATGTTTGGATGTTTACTTGTAGATTGACTTCATAAATTTGGCCTTAGGGTTTATATTCAATTATCACACATAGATCTGACGACATAACCAATTGAAATACAAGATACACCAGATATGGAACCATTAGAAAATATCTGACCTTTATTATTATAAGAGCAAGAACCTGATACGGCCAATTTGGAATGATCAATAGATGGATGCAATAAACATAATAAGAGCTGCTAAAAAATTCTCCTTGGAAGAATATGAAATCCTCCAAAGGCTAAATACACAATGAAGACTTAATACAAGAAGAGATCTAAGTCGTATGAAGTACCAAACCCCCACTGGAAAGGTCAAGCTCTAGTAGAAGACTGAAACCCTCAATAATTCAGCCCAACTGAAGGAAGCCTCTAAATGAGTCCAAAATCGACAGAATGATAGATTGGGGTGATAGGATCCCCTTCCTGAAGTCTCAGGCTGAAATGCTATGGATAACTCCTCCAAATGATGAATCCTCCAATGAAGTTGTGCCCTCTTGAAACCCTGAAGTGCCCAATAATTTGGTCGTGATGAAGGAGGCCTCCAAATGCGCTGAAACTTGCTAGGAAGATAGATCGAGACACTGCAAGTCACTAGGTGAAGTCTCCAGGTCAGATATGAAGTATAACCCCTCGAAACTGAATAGATCTGAATCTCAAAAATTCCCTCCTTCTTTCCAATTCGTCCAATGCATCCAATAAAACAAATGGCAAATGAAACTCCTCCAGAATGCACTAGATCTATTGGCCAAGACCTTGCAATGAAAACCCAGGTGCTAGAATTTGCCGAAGCCCTTCCAATCTCTTGGAACGAACTTCCCTCAAAGAATGGTGCACCCCCCTTCCTGGAAACTCCCAATGGTGAACCCTCTCTCCTCGTGTACCTATGGCTATTGTAGAACCCTCCTACAACTGAGTATATATGAAGTAGAATGGTGTGGGGGAGTATTGCATCCCTGAGACCAAGCTTGGGACGAGCTAGGTGGAATCTTTTACCACTGAATCGTCCTCTAGGGTTTGTTAAGTCAAAACCCTCAAAACCCCTAAGGTATGGGCTCACTAGCTAGAAGCCAGATATCAAAAGATAATCATACATGAATG
This sequence comes from Picea mariana, assembly GCA_032191745.1. Classification (NCBI taxonomy): domain Eukaryota; kingdom Viridiplantae; phylum Streptophyta; class Pinopsida; order Pinales; family Pinaceae; genus Picea; species Picea mariana. The sequence goes on from JASDQU011375642.1 coordinate 20,022, forward strand.
AGAGAATATAGGCCCTTTCCTCTCCTTATTCCTGCTCACCTTGTCCCTCCAAAGTGAATTTTTCTTCATCAATTATTAATAAATTAATTAAATCACTTTAATTAATTAATTAACCTTTTTACCTCTGAAAAGAACCTTATTTCTCCTTGTGGCTTCCATGGCCACTGAAAGTCACTTTTCACCATCCTCTCCTATAGTGTTGTTCCTCCTGATTCCAATGAGATATTATACTGAGAGGTTACTCCAATTATTGTTCCCAAAATGACCTCTTTAGTGAATTTAATTAACCTATAGCTCAAAATACTCAAAATCATGGAAATCGTCAAAATGCAACGGAACCAAAGCCAATCTATGTAGAATGCATCATAATGATGAAACAGGATGAACGATGCAAGCCGAACCCCAAAATATCCCTCAATAGTCATTGTACTTGCTATAACATCCATTTGGCTGCTCTGGTCATCATAACACCTTGAAATGTAATAATGTCCCAAAGTGGGGACATTATAGTCCTATCTGCTAGAATATTTCTTGTCTTCAAGAAATAACCAAATCCCTCCAAGTATAATACTAGGATCCCATGTCCACTTGTAGGAAACATAGTGGAACCCATCCAAAGATGAACTATCATACACTCCACCCCCTAGATCCCATATCAGGAAGTGAACTGCACTATCCTGTGAAGCATAGTCCTGAAAATGTATCAACTTTGTGAATATTTTGCACATGACACATGGAATCATCTTGGAATGAGTCCATCCTCCAAGACCCTACCAATATCAACACAACCTCCATCAACTACACATGTTGGTGCCAGAATGAGGTACTGCAAGACCTCCATGAGACACCCTCAAGTGATGTGCTCTCCTCAATACTGAAGCTCAATGGAAAGTCAAACAAATTCCTCCTGCCAAGGTCCACTCGCCCTTGCCAGTCAGTGAAATGCTCAACCCTGCAATCCCTGGGTCCCATGCCAGTCTCTGTTGAAGATTACCATGTTGGCATGACACTATGCTGGTCCTACCAGACTTCTCCCTACATATATAATGGATCCTCCACTCCTGGATCCTCAAGCTGAAATACCTGTGGCAATTGGACTTGTTGTCCATAAACTGCATCTATAAAAATATCTACGTGGAATTTGTACCTACCCAACCATGTCCATGCTTGATCGTGATGGTCAAGAGGGAGAGACTGCATCACTCCATGGGACGAGTCCCTGCAGTCCCACTCCAAATCAACCCAAGGTGGAGTATGTGGCTCTCTGGTGCAACTTGGGTCATGATAAAGTGGAACAATCTACTCACAAAATGAACTCCCGGATCCCAGGGAAAACTCATAAGTTTATTACTTTCAATCCTTGCTAACTGCTCATGTTTCATACTGATCACTGTCGGAATCCCCCTGTGCTCATCCACATGAGTATCTGTATCTGTGTCATCCTCTGAATTGTCTACCATCACCTAGCCTATGATGCTCATCATCACGCACAAAGTCTCACCCGTCTGCCTAACATGATATGTTAGGACCAGAATTCACCTCTGGATTGTTGCAGAGGTAATCCCGATACCCATCAGAATTTTATGTCACAAATTGTTATAAAATGGTCAAATGGGTGCATTCTCAAGAAAATATCGTCTTAACTTAGAAAACTGGACTGGTATGCACAAGCAAGTGATGTCTTAGTTTAACTTCAGTTAGTAGGTTGTAGTAAGGGTGAATAGGAGGAAGACTTTGGTGAGAAGGGTGTAGAGGTCTGCTGTGGACATCAGGTCTTCCAGTAGCTCAAAGAGGAAATAATTAAACACAAGATCTTCTTGAAATTCAAATCTTAGAGAAACTGAAAGGAATTATAACAACATTACAATCAATCATTCATCATAACATAGTCACAACAATTCATATGAATCAGTCATCATGAATCCTCTCAGTAACAGAGGCAAATAAGTTGGAGTAAGAAAGTTGACTTTCTTTAAAAAAGAAGTCTCAAAAATCAATACATATCCAGAAAACCAGAAGCTTCATTAAAACTGTAGTATTACAGATATAAAAAGTATGCAGAATAGAAATAAAATGCTAGAAATTGCACATGAACAACAATATAACCAGAATAACACCACAACAATACTGAAATGATAACATAATAACACTAGAAAGAGCACTTAGATTACTGAAAGCAATGTTCATGAGCCTCTTCTAAGGGGTAGCCTCCAGTCGAGTAGAGCTCTATTACAATAATATCCAAGCTAGGGTTCTCATACCCTCGACTCCTATTTATACTAAATATGTCTATCAAAGGAACCATCTAGAGGAATATCCTTCTAGAAGCGGAAGCTTCTATTAGGTCTTCGTACATTTGACTTATTCTACTTTATTGCAAGGCCTTATTAATTTTACCTTTATTACATCCAACATATTGTTCTACCTACGTGAGGGTTAGGTCCCTAACATGTCCTTCCCCTTAAAAACAACCTTGTCCTCAAGGCTTGAGATGTGGAAATTTCTGCAGAATGGTAGCTGATTCCCAAGTGACATCTGTTGGAGTTGTATCTTTCCATTGGACTAACACTTCCTTTATGGTTCCCTAACACAGGTGATGCTCATGTTGGTCCAAAACTGCTTGCAGCTATAGCCAAATAGATGCTTCTTCATCCAACTCGGGAAGTTTGGTTTGAATTTGCAACTTAGTTCCAATAACCTTCTTTAAGCATGAAACATGAAAAATAGGATGTAGCTTAGAATGACTAGGAAAAGCTAACTGATAGGCCACCTTTCCCACACGCTTGAGAATGGTATAAGGACAATAAAATTTGGGCACCATCTTCTGACAATGCTCGACCTTGAGGGAATTTTTCTTGTAAGGTTGCAGTCAAAGAAACACTTGATCCCCTTCAGCAAATTGACGTTCAGAGCGACCTTGATCTTCTTGTTTCTTCATGAAATTATATGCCATGACCAAATTCTCTTTGAGGGTATGAAAAATAGCCTCTTGAACTGTAAGCATTTGGTCAACTGCCTAGACCTTCAAGAAACCCAGTAAGTATGAGAGAACTGAAGGTGGATTTTGTCCATATATTGCTTCAAAGGGAGTCATGCGGGTAGTTGTATGGTATGAAGTGTTGTACAACCATTCAGATAGGGGTAACCATTGAGTCCACTGATTTTTCTTTTTCGATGCAAAATAACTCAAATATGTTTCCAAGAACTTGTTGACAACTTCAGTTTGACCATCAGTCTGTGGATGATAAGTTGTGCTTAGATGCAATTGGGTGCCTTGTATATTGAATAGTTGTGTCGCAATAAAAAACAATAGAATGCGGCATGCCATGAAGCTTGAAGACCTGATTCATGAAAAGTTGAGCCACAGTGGATGTTGTAAATGGGTGTTGAAGAGCACAGAAATAAGCATACTTGGAAAGGAGATCAACAACTACCATGATTACTGATTTATTTCCCAATTTGGGTAAGTCTGTAATAAAATCCATAGAGATATCCCTCCAAATAACAGGTAGAATCAGAAGCTGTTGTAGTGTGCCAGGAGATTTGACTAATTTTCCCTTGTTGTGTTCACACACATCACATTCAAGTACAAAATTATGAACATCTTGTTTCATACCCTCCCAGAAAAAATAATGTTTGACCCTATCATAGGTTTTGGTAAACCCAGAGTGCCCAGTTGTGGGTGTAGCATGAAGCTCAGAAAGTACCATGGATTTAAGTTTTGATTGTTTACTTAAATACAAATGACCTTTGTATCGAAGCTCATCATGGAACCAAGAGTACCTTGGAGAATTGGAGAATTGGACTGCAATTGTTGTATCATATGTGAACTTTTGGGATCTTGTAGCCATTCTTGGTGAACGGCTTGGATCCAATCCGGTACAATGAAGGAGAGAGAAAAAAGGGATCCTTCATCTTCATATTTTCGGGAAAGTGCATCTGCAACCACATTGTCTTTTCCTTTCTTGTAAATGATCTCAAAATAATATCCAAAGAGCTTAGTCACCCATTTTTGTTGCTCTGGGGAGGAAATTCATTGTTCCAGAAAATACTTGAGGCTTTGATGGTCTGTCTTAATTTGGAAGTGTTGCCCCAATAGATAAGGGCTCCATAGATCAACGATGTAATGTCCCCGAACATCCATGCTGGCCACGCTACACCAAATAACTCTTACGTTCTCTTTGTGGAACATACTGTAACATACCCAACATCTAACTAGACTATGCCACATAAATGTTTTTGAATTGCATGCAATTAAATACATATGCGCACAAAACTCTTGCGGAA
>JASDQU011375644.1:0-10833 GCA_032191745.1 Picea mariana
ATGTTGTGGAAAATTTTGAATAAAGTAGAGAATAACATATTTCTCTACCAATTCCATATTGGAATAATGACAAATATACATGTTCTCGTTGAATTCAAAAGGATTATAAGGCTCGGATAGAATTTGTTAAATATAAAACAATTGTAGAAAGGGAATATCCCAAGAGTTAAGTTGTGAATGTGAAGAGTTAGGAAGTTGAAACATTCTATCTTCTCATGCTCCTTTTCTTGGTATAAATAAGATGAATGCTATGAAAAAATGTTTTTTTTTGTTGTTTATTAACAATGTACGTGAACTTTGTATTAATTGAAAAGCGTTTGTTGGAAAAAAAAAATTAGAGAAATCATGTGTTATTATTGACTACTTTTTCTTTGTTGCTCATGATATCTTGCAATTATGTAAGATTAAATATTACAAGTATAATGTTTTTCTTATTTGTTTTTACTTTTACTATATCATGCTAACAAAATGGGTATGGAGATGTAACTTTTAGTTAAAAAAGCCTTTATTTGTATTAGTTAGAAATTTCTAAAATTCATATTTCAATGAATTCCTTCCTATTTATTGATTTCATTTATTTCAATTATTATTAATTTCAAGTTAAGATGAATTACTATTAATTTCAAATTAAGATGAATTATTAGGAATAGTTGAAGAGAGGCATTCCATACTTTCATTTCAATTTCATTTAAAATTCAGTTCATAATTGGTCAAGAAACCAAGCCATAAACTAGAAGCTTTCCCAATTTCAGTAGTGAAAGGCCTAATTGGGCCCTATCAGGGCATAGCTAACTTCAAGGCCACTCGACATGTGATGTGGATCCATGTGTGGAAGGACCCTAACAAGCAATGGATACAACTGCACTATTTCATCATAGAGGTAGATATAGAAATGGTAATCAAGGATTGGGAGGGAAAATGGAGGATTCCATTCCTCACTCGAGACACTCCTGCAAGGGTAGAGGAGGAGGAGGCATGATGGGAACATACACATGCCAAGGAGGTAGGTCAGCAACATACATAGCCCTAGGAAGTCACAGTGCCCAAGAAACCAAGGATGGGCCAGATCAAACCAAAGCAAAAGAAAGGGGGGACATCCAAGAAAAGAGTTCAGATGGGGAAGAAGAACAATACATAGGCAGCCCAAGTACAACAGAAATAGGTTGAGGCAGCGCAAGGGACAACACCAAGTCCTAACCAACAAGATCCAAGACAGACCAAGCAACCAGCTACTCAGACAGGGGCTACGCGCAAGAATATGAAAGCGCATAGAACACCTCCAGAATACACAATTATGGAGGATGATGCAGAAATGGTAGCCCAAATGGTCCAGAATCACACATTCGAGGATTTTGAGAATACTTCTCACCACAGGGACATAATTGAAGAAGAGATGGAAAATATGCAACAGTTCCTCAAACAGATCAGGGAAGCGCGGGCAACCAATAGCAGCATAGAAACGAGCCCGTCATCATCAATGACATGAGGAGAACTTGAAGCAAGCGAGCATGATACAGTCCAGACAATACCACAACTGAGTGCATCATTTCACATTACAACCAACATGCTGTGCATGGATGATATCGTGGGGTAGACACCCCTAAAGGACTTGGCTCAATTGCAGTTGGTATTTCCGCGGATACCAACCAAGGCCCTATATAAACTACATGTTAGCATTACCCAGGAGGTATAGTCTCATGCCCGCATAGATACAACCAAACTGTAGTGTAGGGCCGATAGAATGAGAATGCAGATATTCAAGTGCAAGCATAAAACCCTGAAGAATCCCTAAGAGTCAATGGGATGACTCCAAATCATGAAGCAACGATCAAGCCAAAGGAATCACATACAACCTTGTCGAAACACCCATAGGAGGGAGCAGTGGAAGATGTCACGAGTCAATCGGAACAGTATGTCGAAGAATGACCAATGGACGATAGAACCTCAAGTCAGACACCACCATGAAAGGACAAGCAGATAGTACCTAGGTCACCACACAAACAACCCGCTGCAATAATTGTTTTGTCGTGTATACCATAAGGGGTATGGGTAAAAGCATATTTGTTAGGTTATGTAGAAAAACTAAAGTACTCATACCATTATTTAATGTACACAGACAAGTTCCCAGAGTTCATGAAGCAAGTCTACCTACAGACTGTGGGTGTAGATCCCTTTGGGGAACCGATTCATCAACCACTCTAGTGGGTAGCAGGATTGGAAAAAATTGGGATTTTAGGTTTGCTGAACCTACCACAATTAGGTAGAGGATAGTATGCCAACAATTGCGTCAAACAGTTGATGGCAGTCACACATGGTAAAGATTTGTGGTTGGACAAGCTCGTCTCAATAGACGTAGAGCTCATTGCGCAAATCATAGGGCTGCCATCACGGGGCATGGATCCTGCACAATTTCTCGAGGACAAAAAAAGGAGAAAGCACTCACTGAGGAGATGAAAAAGAAATATGACACTGAAACGGGGATGCGCAGAATCATCATCAAATGGGTCAGTGACATTGCGACAAGAATGGCCACAAAAATCATGTCCTACAACCTTCTTATAAAATGTCGCACAGAGGAAGTCCCGAACAGGGTTGTTGCAGATGTAGCACAGTGTGTCGAGGGTACCACGATCAACTGGTCCCCTTATCTCTTGAATCTGTTTCTAGATGACTGCAGGGATGCACAGGATATGGGGAAATAATTTAATTATTCATGGCTGATCATGTTGATATCCATTATGGGATGGAAGGAACTAAACTATGTATTTTTCTCCACCAAACCCAAACCCAATCATGGAGCGAGATATTTATCACTTGGCACCGCTTCGGACGCTAGGAACAAAAAGATGAACGCAACCATATTCGAAGGGTATCTTCACGATATACGGGAGACCATCACCAACATTTGGAGGATAACACTGTAGGTCGTTGCATACTATCAGGGCATAGCTAACTTCAAGGCCACTCGACATACGATGTGGATACAGGCGCGAAAGGACCCCAACAAGAAATCACAGGAGGAGAACCTGAAGCAAGTGAGCGGGATACAATCCAAACAATACCACAACTGAGTGCATAATTTCACCTTACAACTAGCATGATGTGCATGGACGATATCGTGAGGCAAACACCCCTAAAGGACTTGGCTCAATTGCAGTTGGTATTTTCGTAGATACCAACCAAGGCCCCTGCAGGTTAGCATTACCCAGGAGGTATAGTCTAGTGCACACATAGATATAGCTGAATTGTAGTGTAGGGATGGTAGAATGAGGACAAAGATATTCAAATGCAACCATAAAACCCTGAAGAAGCCCTGAGAGTCAATGGGACGACTCTAAATCATGAAGCAGAGACTGAGCCAGAGGAATCACAGACAACCTTGTCGAAACACCCATAGGAAGGAGCAGTGGAAGATGTCACGAGCCGACCGAAACAGTATGTCGAAGAACAAACAATGGAGGATGGAACCTCGATTCAACCACCACCATGAAAGGACAAGAAGACAATACCTAGGTCACCGCACAAACAACCCGCCGCAACAATTGTTTTGTCGTGCATACCAGAAGGGGTATTGGTAAAATCATATTTGTTAGGTTATGTAGAAAAACTAAAGTAATCAGACCATTATGTAATGTAAACAGAAAAGTTCCTGGAGTTCATGAAGCAAGTCTACCTACAGATTGTGGGTGTAGATCCTTTTGGGGAACTGATTCATCAACCACTCCAGTGGGTAGCAGGATTGGAAAAAACTGGGATTTTAGGTCTGTTGGACGTACCAAAATTTGGCAGAGGACAGTATGCCAACAATTGCATCAAACAGTTGATGGCGGTAACACATGGTGGATATTTGTGGATGGACAAGCTCATCTCAATAGACGTAGAGCTCAATGTGCAAATCACAGGGCTGCCATCACAAGGCATGGATCCCGCACAATTTCTCGAGGAAAAAAAGAAGAAGAAAGAACTTGCGGAGGAGATGAAAAAGAATGGGATTGGGGCTCCCGCAAACCATTAGAGAAATATGTACAAGAAACAGGATTGTGGAAAGAAGATAGAGTGCAATACCTTCAAAAAAATTAAATGGAAAGTTATAAGTGTTTTCCTATACATCTTTATTTAAGAAACTGAAATGACTGGGTTGATAAAAAAAGTAGGATGCAATCAATAGAGTTACAGTGAGGGTACATATGAGCCCTTTGGATATTTTCTTGTGGTTGTCGTTTCATTGATGTCACTGATGACTGCGGTTTCAAGGATGTCCTCGACAACTGTTGGAATGATGGAAACCGGTTGTTGTCTTTTGTCGGCGACCTGTTTCAATTGCCTTTCAAGCCATTCTTCAATGTAGATTCTCATTGGTGCGACGTTGATATCATTTTGGATTTTTATGTTGAAAACATTGTTTTCTAATTCCTCTAAGTCGATAGAAAGATTACAAAGAGCCTGATGAATTTCCTCATTCTGTGCTACATATTTGACTATTCAGTCGTGGACGTGAGCTTGATCAAATTGAAGGATGTTGTAAAACTTTTCTAGATACAAGGCCTTAAACATAGTAACCTGTTTATCGAACTCTTTCTTGGTTAAGGACAAGGAGTTTGCGATTAAGCCGGGGTCTTGGAAGTCGTTGGTTTTCCTGGCTAAGTCTATATTTGACAGCATTGTGAATAATTTATCTTTCTTCGATATGGCTTGTTCACATGACTGAAAACTGAGATGTAGGTTCTTCACTTTTTCTTTCCAACATTCATTCAATTGACTGATCCAGTTTTTGGATGGAAGATCTTCTTCTCTTCTTTTCATTTCTGTCATATTGTTGACAATCTTTCCAAAAGAAATGACCATTTTTAAAAAGAATTTTTCTTCATCTTTTAACTCGGCCTGCAAAAGCTCGAGAAAACTATGTGCCCTGGTTCCAAAGGAAGTGATGGTTTGTGATTTTTTCCACACCTCGGTAACAAATTCCATTCTTTTTTTTATATTATTCTCCACATATCCTTTACAGGATGCGAGCAGGGTGGAGGATGCTTTTACGTTGGTTGCAGGGGTGACAGACATGACTATTGCCAAAGGATTGACAAGCAATGGCATGGGAATGAAAGTTTCTTCTAATTCCTTGACTCGGTCCTTCAGTCTGACATTCTCGGTCTCGATGCCTCCAATGGAATCATGAAGTGCTTCTCCGCTCATGGTGTGAAGTTGACAGATTGGGATGGTCGCATGTTGGCAAGGTGAACCTCTAAACGAGATTTGCCTTTCTTATTTTTAACATTGTTTTTCTCAATTATCAATTTTTTTGACTGGCTATTAAAAACAACGCTCTGGAACATGAAGGATTCATCTTCGTCAAATTTTTTGGTAATGGATATGTCCATTGGATGGCTATGGTGGATGGCGTCTCCGAGCTAATCAAGGAAGCGAATCATGCTATCCAACTCAGTGTCAATTTTCATGTTCTCACTCTGAATTTTCGGCTCTTCTGCCTACCCCACATTCTTTTTTCTCTTCTTCTCTATTGGAAGCTTGTGAGAACTATCAATTTTAGAGTGAGGAGGGTCGTTATCTCCTCCTCTGTTTGAAGAACTATGAGTTTCTTTCTTGTTGTAGTGGGCCAGTGGAATGATTCTCTAGGATGTCGTACTTTTTGGAGTGGTATTTGTAGATTGAACACTCTTTTCACTGGGGCATTTCCCTTATTGTGTGTACAATTTAGTGCAGCTTTGCACCGTGTCTGTGTCGCCGGCATCAGAGGCAGGACCGTTCTCGCCACTGTCTTTGTTTTTGGGAAGGTGTTTTTTTAAAAAACAATCGTCGAGGCCAAGTTTTCATAAATGTTGTGAAAAAATATTATAGGGATCGAACCCTCTTATGATTTCATCATATCTTAGGTTGTATATGCTAGAATGTACTGCGAAATCATCAATTTTGTTGATGTTTTCCAACACGAACTCCCCTACTTTCCAAGGAAGAGGAATGAACTGTTTTTTCTTCTTCTTTTAGAAAAGATGGAACCAATGGCTATATTGACGTGCTACTTCTGCAACAAACATTATGTCCGTAATGTGACATGGAAGGAGAGCAGGTTGTTCCGTGGAGCCAAAAATTCTTATGACGTTGTAATTATCCAAATGTTTGAGTGTCCCCTTCTTGTCCAAAAAACTAGTTGCCTGTTCAGATATGCGGGGAGCATCTTCTCCTAACAAAAAAACTTTGAAAACAGACACAAAGCCATTAAAAACCTCATAAAAATAGTGGGAAGCCTTGTTCTTCCACAAGGCCTGGTACCAGAACGTTACTGGGTGGAATTTGTAGTTGACATTCTTGGACAGAGACAGTTGTGGAAACTGACAGTTTTCATTATGGGTTGTTAGCATTAAACTTAATAATTGCATGTCTAGAAATAGGAATAGCGATTTTGCTGCAAGATTGTACATTGGTATTGCTATGTTCTATCTGCATTACAAATAGAATTGAACGTTGGGTTGAAACTGTGTAATCCATTTTTTGTTTGCATAAAAGGCTGGTGGATTGAGATAGTACATTGTCATATAATTGTTACATGTTCCATATTAGAAAAAATAACCTAAGTAAACACAATATCGAAGAAGTACGAGAGCAACGAACCATGCCAATGAGAACATGTGTTAAATCCAGAAAAGAAGCAGCAACGAAGACTCGAAGGAAAATATTTTTTAATAGCAAATCCATTTAAAAAAATAAGAAAAACATTGAGTATTGTACATCTATCCTTAGAAATTGCACACAGTTCCTTGGGCCAAAACATTGAACATATCTACGACAAAGACATGCATAGGATCCACAGTATGCAAGATCCTCGCAGTTTTCTCCTCGATCAATCATCCTGTGCTGAAATTGATATTTTTTAGAAGCTTCCCACGAGGAAGAAGAAGAAAAATGTTGCAGGAAAAATGGAATAGCCCTTAGCTGAAACTGCCTCTGCATAGTCCAAAAAGAGTCAGGACCACAGGTTGCACGTGCAATTCTAGAGGTCCAAATTAGTCCATTCTAGGCAGAAGGAGACGACTAGTATAAAAATGCCTTGCAACAGTGAGTTTTGGCCATGATTCCCAAAGATGTTAATCAATAATTCTTTGGATTGAAATATGTATCTGGGAGCACCAACATATCATTGCTTTATACTGAAACTCTTTTTCCCATAACAGACTACTTTGGAACTCTGGAATTCCTACTTTCGCACTGCAAAGTGGCTATTGCGTTTACCATCGGTTTCTTTTCTGAAAATCCTTTTGGTGTTGTTAGGACCGCCATCATCGAGCTGGGAAGTTCCGTCCATTATGGTTGATTTCAATTTGGGCACAGGAGTGGGAAGATTCTTTGCATTTCCATCATCCATTGTCGTATCATCGCCCATCGAATCATCTTCTTCGGGCTCATAATTCATGACATCAACTTCTGTGCCAGCCATGAATGCAACTGGGCAGGTTCTCTGAGTAGGCATAGTTTCCCTGAAATTATTTGGATTGAAATATATCTCTCGGTGTACCAAGGGACCATCTACTTTTTTTCTCCTAGGCGGAGGGATATGAGTAGTAAGAATATGCCCTAGAATAGTGGAACCTCTGGCCATTATTCCCCAATGTGTTTACTGTGGCTGGACAGAACTGCTACCACAAGTTATTAAGAATTTTCGTTTGCTCGAGACGATGTTTGAAATGAAAATCAAGGAGGGATAATAAAACCCTCCGCAAATTATGGTTTAATGCGTATCAATGGAATATCTCCTCGAGCCTTTTGCCAATCAATGACAATCTCCAGGGTTCGTGCAGAATGAGTTGTCACCATCACAACTCGGTAATTGCACAATTAGAAAAAAAGTGTGAAGGTCGCAGTGACGACGAAGAGAGATTAAGAATTAGAAATTTCTTAAAAGTGCCAACCTGCCGGCACACAAAAAATAGATTGCACTGTGTTTGAAATGAATACTTGGAATGGATAACACACTTGTGAAAAAATCTTAGTTTAATTTGTAGTAATGACAAATCTTCTCCAGACTTACGAAAATTAATGAAAATCTTAACGGTTCCTGCAGGATGAACTACTAGCATTAAAGATTAATTATTGCATATATGGAAACAAGTAGGAAGACAATGGTGATGGAGAATTATGGGGAAGCACCGACCAACCCGAGAAACCAATTCCAAGAAATACCTAAGTATGGAAAGCGGTCGGGTAGGTTACAAAAGAAAAATGACAGAAGATATACCCAGGAGATGTGAAGGGTCATTGGTCATATTGCATATTGATATTGCACAATTTAATTAGACGAGAAATTCTGTACAATCTGGTCGGGCAAGTGATATAAAAGTTTTCCGACAAACGAGAAATACACGGTAAACATGTACTTTTATAAAATATGGACATTAGATTTTATAGAGCATATGCAGATCCTTCATTACATAGTTAGGCACTTTTTCGATCGTGGGTTCTTGGCCTGGCGGGCTGAAAATTAACCCTCTCATTTTTTCATGTCCTACAAATAGGACCTAGACTTTCACGATATACAAATTGACAAGCGGACCTATGGGCTACGATCCTTCATTCCATGCTTAGGCACTTTTTCGATTGCGGGTTCTCGGCCTGGCGGGCTGAAAATTGAGCCTCTATTTTTCTGTGTCCTACAAATAGCACCTAAACTTCTGCGATATACAAATTGACAAGTGGACCTGCGGGTTGGCTGGCTCAACATTGCACTTTCATTGTTCTGTGTCCTCCAAATAGCACTCCGAGTTCCGAGATATACAGATTCACAGATGGACTTGAGGGCTGGCAGGTTCAAGTTTTCCATTGTTTATAGATGGTAATCCCTATCAACTATCTAACATATCTAAAAACACTATTTTCAATACTAAAGTATTAATATTAAATATTTTTATTTCAATTTAATTAGATGAGAAAGTTTGCATAATCTGGTAGGGCAAGTGATATAAATTTTTTTTGGCAAACAAGCAATAGACAATAAACATGTAATTTTATAAAGTATGGACATGAGATTTTATAGAGCATATGCAGATCCTTCATTCCATACTTAGGCATTTTTTCGATCGCGAGTTCTCGGCCTAGCGGGCTGAAAATTGACCCTCTCATTTTTCTGTGTCCTACAAATAACACCCAGAATTCCGCGATATACAAATTGACAAGCGAACCTGCAGGCTGCGATCCTTCATTCCATACTTAGGCACTTTTTCGATCACGATTTATAGGCCTGACGGGCTTAAAATTGAGCCTCTATTATTTTGTGACGTACAAATAGCACCCAGACTTCCGCAATACACAAATTGACAAGAGGACCTACGTGCTGGCTGGATCAACATTACACTTTCATTGTTTAGTGTCCTCCAAATAGCACTCCGAGTTTCGATATATATAGATTGACAGATGGACTTGAGGGTTGTTGGGTTCAATTTTGCCATTGTTTACGGATAATAATCCCTATCAACTATCTAACAAATCTAAAAGCATTATTTTCAATACTAAAGTATTAATATTAAATATTGATATTGCATAATTTAATTAAACGAGAAATTTTGTACAATCTAGTCGGGCGAGTGATATAAAAAAATTTTGACAAACGAGCAATACATAGTAAACATGTACTTTTATGAAGTATGGACATGAGAATTTATAGAGCATACGCGGATCCCTCATTCCATACTTAGGCGCTTTTTGGATCGTAGGTTCTCGGTCTGGCGGGCTGAAAATTGAGCCTCTATTGTTCAGTGTCCTACAAATAGCACTCACACTTCTGCGATATACAAATTGACAGGTGAACTTGCGGGCTTCTTGGCTCAACATTGCAGTTTTATTGTCCCGTGTCCTCCAAACAACACTCGGAGTTCCGCGACATACAAATCGACAGGACTCCACGACTTGCGGGTTCAAGATTGCAATTGTTTAAGGATGGTCATCCTATCTAAATTTATCTAAGAAACATTATTTTCAAATACTAAATTATTGATATTAAATATTCATACTGTACAAGTGAATTACATTAAATTATTAAAGGATGTTAAATCGCTTATTTTTAAAAAAATGAAGCAGAGGAAAGTTTTTTTTTAAATTCTATCACTGCAAGCATAGCGAGGAACAATTTGAATTTTAAGGGCCTCATGTTCATATGATAGCACAATTGCACTCTGCACAATATATATTCGTTGATTTCAAATTATTGCAGCACATTAATTTTACCAAGTTCATTGAGTAAGCAAAAAATGCCAAAACAATGACCAATTTGAATTTTAAGGGCCTCTTGTTGATATGATAGCACAATTGCGCTTCGCACACTATATATTCGTTGATTTCAAATTATTCCAGGAAAATAATTTGACCAAGTTCATCGATCAAGGAAATCTGCTAAAACAAGCCACATACTAGATTTGTGTCACAACGCCATAGAAATTATCAGGAGGATCTGCGGGCCAGCTGGCTAAGAAATTCAATTATATTGTTCTATGTCCTCCAAAGAATAGTTGGAGTTCCGCAATATACAAATTTACAGACAAAGCATATAACCAAGAACCAACCAAACTTCAAACAGGCTGCAAGCAAGTTCCCAGAAGTTTCCATAGAGTAGAACCCATCGACCTTTGCACCAAACAATTTGATATACAAAGAAAAGACGTCACCACATTCGTTTTCTCTTGCATCTGATATATGTTCCCATTAGAAAATAACCGGGGACATGGGATATATGGGGTTTTTTTCTATGCTAATCTTATGCGCGTGCAATCCCAACTAGCCAAGTCCGACGAACATTCATTTGGATGTTGAACAAATATTACAGAGACACATGAG
>JASDQU011375646.1:11751-23823 GCA_032191745.1 Picea mariana
TTTACACTTTGTAAAAATAACTATAATGTACAAAATTGTCAATTGGGTTTAGCCAGAGTGGTTTTCACCCTGGTTCAATTACCGCAAGTGACATGTTTGGCTCTTAAATGAGCACGTTATCAAAAAATCTTTGGCTTTCTACAAAATCTTGTTTACCCTGGGTACCATCCTCGAAATGAGGGGAAGTACCCGGTGGGTTTCCCTAGGAGTTGTTCCCTCGAAAAAAAAATGTACAAAATTATTAAGTACAATAAAAATATATAAAACCAAAAAATAATCGCATTGTGTTTGTAGTGTGAGATTAACATATAAGCACACGAGTGTGCTAGAATGGACTACATGTACATTGGTGTTGATGTTTTGACAAAACATTGATGCTTTGCAACATAAGACACCTTAGTGCATTATTTTCCAAGCCAACACTAATGTTCCTACAATTATTATGTCCACTACGACATGTAACACTACAATGCACTTTGAATTACTATGTGCATTAATGCATGCAAAATTAGCACACACAATATTACGTTCAACATGTTCACCTTTATTAGAGGACTAAAATACTGTAGTGAAATGCACTAGCACCTCAACATTATAACAACATGATGGTCACAAGTCATGCATGACCTCGACATATAAAGTGCACTTTAAATTATTATGAACATCATTGCACCATAATCCATAGCACATCGATTGTCCATATAAGCAAGTGAACTAAAGACAAAAAAACCTTAGCTAAAGCCTCTACCCATCAAGAAAATTAATTATGACAAGTATTTGCAAAGACATCCTAAAAAAAATTTGCAATCATTAACCGAGTTTTCTTTAAAGATTTTTCCAAATCCTATAACACTAAAAACTTTTGCTAAAACCTCTACTAAAACTTCTTTCCTAGTAATGTTATAACATTAAGAAAATGAAGGAATCAATATTCCTTTACTCCGATGGAAAATTTGATGTGGAAGAATTTGAACTTTAGAAGATCAATAAAATTATAAATGACTTCATTTCCATGTAGCCAATTTACATTAGTATCATCAACATATATGGTCCACCATTCAGTTTTAAGGGAGGAGATTTAAGGGAGTGCTCCTTAAAGTGTTTCATGTAGAAGTTGACCACTCATGTGACATTATGCATGGAACACTAAGTCATTAAAACATTTTTGCTTGTAGCAAACATTGAACCATTGAACCAGATGAAAGAAAACATAACATGAGACCACCAATAAGAATTTGTGAAGAGAAGGTTGGTTAGGGTTTTTCAAGTGTGTGCATTCTCATGAAAACTTCATTTAAAGAAATATCATAATACCATGAAATCAATTTGGTTTTCATGGTTTAATAAAAATGAAACTAGTATTGAGAATTTTGTCATTTGGATGAAAGGATATGTATTTTAAATATATCTAAAAAATTAATTGTGAAACTCTATTAAAACTTTTATGTTCATATTTGTAGGTTTTAATATAAAAATATGGCATATTAGTATCATCATATTTAGCTACAAACATGGAGAAACGTTAAGAAAATGCATTATGTTGAAGCCTTGAGCAAGTAAATAGGGGTAATTTATCTTCAAACTAAGTTGAAATAATATTATTGATTTTTATGTTAAGAGGAAATTTGCTAATACCTATAATATTTTGGAGAAAAATAATTCTATAAAAAAAATTATAATTTTATTTTATTTTAAATATATATATCCCACAAATTTTGCATAATTTGAAACATAAAAATATAAGTTTACAAAAACCAAACAAAATCCTCAATTATTTTACTACTTCTAATCAAACAAAGTAAAAATAGATTTGAGTATATTTTTTAGACATGCTTTGAAAATGTTGTCCATACTTAAAATACATTTCATTTCTTTTTAAAGTCTCAATTTTGTAACTTAGATTACATATTTTCTTTAATTACAATACATATTTCTTTTTAAAGTCTCAATTTTGTAACTTAGATTACATATTTTCTTTAATTACAATACAATATGAGTATTCAATATAATATGAGTAACAGATTTGTAATATAATTATATTTTCCTTAGTTATAATAATATGTAGAAAAAATATCATTATATTTTCCAAAATTGCTTCTCATGTAGAGAAACCTAAAAGAAGGTCCACTTGAAGCCCTTCAATTCCAAAGAAGTGGTATGTTCTTATATGAAGTAATTATTTATTATTATAATTCTTAAGAGTTTATATCTATATTTTTTAAATTTTTTTCTTGAAAATTAAACAAGTTCACGTTTATCCTACTTTGCCAAGAAAACACATCATTGATCCTATATTGTTATAGGATCATCTTATATTTTAATGGGATCTGGGAACTATAATTAAAATTTGACGATCTTGGCAGAGTATTACATGGTATAGTTGGAGAGGATTTCTTTTACTAGATTAAGATAAATAGTTGATTCAATGATAAGAAAAACTCACATGCATGAATATTACAGAAGAATTTTTTGACGACTGAAAGATAAAGATGTTGATAGGCTATGAGTTGAATATGGAAACAAAAGTTCATTGAGAGCCATATCGATTTCACATAAGAGTCACATTTATCTTTTATCTTTAGAAGGAGGATTTTAAAGAGAAATATAGAAAGATCAAGCTGCTTAGATATGGCTGTTACACCATGATGTAAGAGTATCCACCATGGATCATAAAGATTTCATAAATTGAACAAGTAGGAGTTCCAAAAAGAAGCATGCAAGAACAACATGTAGATGAGGACTATGTTCTAGTTAGGAGTTCAAGATAGAGGGACTCACCCTCTGACTTAGGCTTTACTATTTATTTACCCCCCTTGGATTGAACATGGATAGTTGGTTGGGGGGCATAATTAGAGAAACTATATTATAGTTTTTCTAATTATGCCCCCCCCTCTCACCAGACTATGTTCTAGTTAGGAGTTCAAGATAGAGGGACTCACCCTATGACTTAGGATTTACTATTTATTTACTTCCCTTGGATTGAACATGGATAGTTGGTTGGGGGGCATAATTAGAGAAACTATATTATAGTTTTTCTAATTATGCCCCCCCCCCTCTCACCGGACTATGTTCTAGTTAGGAGTTCAAGATAGAGGGACTCACCCTATGACTTAGGCTTTACTATTTATTTACCTCCCTTGGATTGAACATGGATAGTTGGTTGATAGATGGAGAGGAGAGTTGTAAATATTTATGTTATTCATATAATCATTTGTTGTACAAACTTATTTCTTTAATGAGAATTTGGAGTTGAGTTTTTCCCTTATTCATGTAGCAATTATATATGTTGCTATATGAAATCATTTATGTCTATCATTGTAAGTGTTATATATTATCTTATATTTCCAATTGATAGTGTGAAAATATAGTTATTGTAGTTGTTCTCGTGGATTCATTAATTTTCTAAACACATGAGATTTTGGATTGCATTCAATCAAAGAATATTTTCCATTGGTTTTGAGAATCTTAAGTCTCTATAGCTTCAAACCCAAGTACTCTACTACGACAATGTAACAACCCCACCTAGAAAGGAGACAATGTTGGCACTGTTAAAAAAAAGGATCGTAGAGAAATAAAATAAAACAAATGCGGAAATAAAACATAGAAGATATGCAATACAATAGGAACACATATATACGTGGTTCACCCAATGTGGGCTACATCCACCAAAGAAATTATCAGATCCTTTCTTTTTATTATCTAGAAAAATGAAGGGATACAACCTACAACACACCCGATGTAAATTTATCTTCTCTCTCACACAATATCCTCTCTCATAATACAATCTTCACACTAATACACAGTTGCAATACAATTCCTTCATAAAAGAGGGTTTCCTTCTAGGGAAAAAAACCCTAACATAATATCTACCGTAAGATCTGTGACTTAATGGTGAACGGTCAAGATTGACTATGAAATTACAATATACATTTACAAGGAAAATTTTTCCCCCGGGACCCCGAAGAGGGGCCACCCCCCCGTGTGGAGGTGTGCACAGTCTTCATGGGGTATAAACATGGCTAAAAAAAAAGACCTTTGAATCAGGAAGATAATCAGGCTCCACAACCAACAATATCCCACTTGGAGACTGATCACAACAACTTCACCGTTGATGTATCTGCACAAGATTTAACTTTTCATTCTTATTTACTTTTCCAACTCTGAGAAATCTGACTCTCTTCTATTTTTCGTAAGCTCAGTGCTCACAAAAATCCAAATCAATTTGTTTAATCTATGGAAACAAGTTTATTTTGTGAAGTATCTGCATTCCCTTCTCACTCATGTGTCTAATCCTATGATTCCACAGTGTTGTATCCACTCATGTAGAAGATAAAGATATAGAAGAGTCGATATTACCAATGCATAAATACAATGTACCTACCTTCTCTCATTTTGTTATCACAGGTGATCCTTTTGTGACCTTCCATGCCTTATATGTAAATATAGATATACAACCTTCACTTGCCAACTGCCCAGTTGAAATTATATTTTTCCTTAGATCTGGAACATGTCTTACCTCTTTCAACAACCATTGGTTTATATTCTTTTGATTTATTTGTACCTTTCCCATTCCAACAATTTTGCGTGGTGCATCATCACCCAAATGAACCTGTCCAAAATCACCTTGAACATAATCTAGAAAATGTTTCCTACGGGGTGTGGTATGAAATGAAGCCCCTGAATCTACTACACAAGACTCAAAAACATTATCTACAGAAATAATCAAATCATCTTGTAATACATCACCTATTACATTTGCTTCTTGATTTTTCTCTTGTTGTCCATCTCTTTGTTTCTTTGGATCTTTGCAGTCTTTCTTCATATGTCCTTTCTTCCCACAATTTCAACACTCTATCTTTCCTAGTTTGGATTTGGATCTGCCCTTCCTAGACTTCCCATGGTTCCCTGGACTCTTTCCTCTTTCCCTTTATCTACCCCTGTTTTCCACAGTCAAAGCATTACTTGATGTCTCACCTGTGTTTTTCCTTCGCATTTCCTCGCCAAGGATAACACCAACAACATCATCAAACTTTAAGGTGTTTGAACCAGAGACAGAGTTACTTACAACCATGACCAAGCTATTCCATCTTTCTGGCAATGAACATAGAATCAAAAGAGCCCTAATCTCATCATCAAAGCTCACTTTTACATAACTTAACTAACTAGTGATTGTGTTAAACTCATTTAAATCATTAGTAATAGACCCACATTAGTAATAGACCCACCTTATGACATCTTTATATTAAACAAACGCTTCATTAAAAATACCTTGTTGGAGGCCGAGGGTTTTTCATACAGTGAAGCCAATTTCTTCATCAAATTCTTCGTTGTCTTTTCGCTTGAAATTTTAAAAGCCATCATCGCTACTAGGCATAACCGCATTATTCCTAGTGCCTTTCTATCAGGAATATCCCATTCTTCATCCTTCATACTCACCAGCTTCTTTGTTTTTCCATTCAATGGTAGATCCTTCTGATATAGATAATCTTCCATTTGCATCTTCCACAACTGGGAGTTTTGGTCATTAAATTTCTCGACCCTAAACTTTCCTTCTTCCTTCTTCTTCCATTGCTCCCACTCGAACTAGGAACCCTCTTTCTTTCTTGTGAGTTACCTTTCGCTCTGATACCAATTGTTACAAAAATAGGATCACATAGCAAAAAAAAAAACAAATGTGGAAATAAAACATAGAAGATACACAATACAATAGAGACACAAATATACGTGGTTCACCTAGTGTGGGCTACATCCACAAGAGAAATTGTCAAGTCATTCATTTTTATTACCAACAAAATTAAGGGATACAACCTACAACACACCCGTTGTAACTTTCTCTTCTCTCTCTCACAGTCTCCTCTCTCAGAATACAATATTCACACTAATACACGGCCACAATACAATTCTCTCATAAATGATGCCATGATCAAATGATATGACCGTTATAACTCTCTTCCATTTTTTTTAGACATAGATACAAAAAATTTAGACATAGAGAAGAATACAAAAAAAAAAATAGCAACAACATGAAGTGGAGAAGACACTTACAAATTGGCAAAGGTATTTATACTCATTGAAGATGACATAGATGGTAGAAAAACTCATCATGACTTCTTTCATTTCTAGCATCTCAAAGTCAACATATCGAAAGTTGGACAAGTACACATTTATTATTGTTTCAAGAAGATCATGGGAGTTAGTTTCAGTGGATTTTTTTGAATGTTTATCGACAACCAATAGTTGCAATGACTATCCTATCATAATTGTAAATTGCTTCAACATTATGGTCATGATGATACCATGAAAGAAGATGATTCCAATACAACACACAACCTAATTGTTCTTTGAAAACATACAATGACATTATGTCTTACCATCATCAATCATCTTTGAGCACAACAATAGGTTTCTTAGCTTCTTTTGGAAAGGGTTGTGGGGATGTAAAAATCCCATATTTGTAGCACAGTGATGATCATGCATTATGGCATGATAGATACTTCATATTTTGAAGTTTGTATTTCATTTTTCTTAAAGGATCCATTAGCTATTATGGCTCTTATTCCCAAGGTAATGATAAGACAACATACATAAGACTCATAATGAAGTTTGAGAATTTTTCACAAAGTCAATTGCAAGCACAAAGCCAAGGATGTTCAGCATCACATAGAGCATCAATTTCACATAAGAGCCACAAGTTTATCTTTAGAAGGACAATTTTAAAGAGAAATATAGAAATATCAAACTACTTAGATATGGACTCGTCCTATGACTTAGGATTTACTATTTATTTACCTCCCTCAAATTGAACAACGATATTTGGTTGATAGATGTAGAGGAGAGTTGTAAATCTTCATGTTATTAATATCATCATTTGTTGTACAAACTTATTTCCTTAATTAGAATTTAGAGTTGACCTTTTCCCTTATTCATGCAGCGATTGTATATGTTGCTATATGAAATCATATATGTCTATCTATGTAAGTGTTATAGAATGTTACCATTAATACCTTATGGTGTTTGTTATCACACAATCATGTATGCCAAGGATTTTTATCAAGTAAATAATTCATAACTTATGTTGTTTGTTATCACACAATCTTGCACCCTCGTGAAAGCTTTCACAAGGTAAAAAATGAGTGGAACAATAGAAAATGTTACCATTGTCACCTAGGCAACAACTTCCCTAGTTTTAGTGAAGTAAATATCCAACATAAGGGAGGCTTCCCTAGTATCCTCAAGGACTCCCTAGGCAAGACACAATCAAGTCTAAAGCATCCTATGTAGCTACCCAATACTACCACAAACTAGGTATGTTTAACAAGTTAAGGATTAAGTAGTTGATGCAGATAACTTCCAGATTTGATTTAAGATGTTCTATGGTTGATCTAGGGGATTATCAAGTAACAAACTTATGGAAAAAAAATCCCCAAAACACTCAAACCCAGAAATTACCTATTTCTGGTGTGAAACATGCATGAAATATATGAAATTTCATCAATAAGACAAATTAAAATAAATATAGGGTTTATCACTTCAAACAAGTTATAAATCAATGAGAAATATGGCTGAAACAGTGAGTTAAAACTAGGGTTTCTCTAACTAGTTAATTTTGAAATTTAAAATGCATGTAATAGTCTAAGATATTAAGACATCTAGCCCTAGTGGGACTGTATATAAAATTAGCAAGATAAATGACAGTAACAAAATGATTTTTGGGTCAAATATTGATCCATGTGGATATCGGTGACCACCCATCTTTTCCAACTGGCTCAAAACAGTTTTCTGACAATTTTGGCAATTTACTATTTTTAGCAGTTTTAACTTCTGGGGCCATTTTGAGGGCCTAAATGAAGGTTTTTCAGGATCGAGCTTCACAATAATAGCCGAAGGCATGATTGATCCCCCAAAATTGATATACTCAATGATACCTTTCCAACAGGCTATCATACACCTAAAACAGAGATTGTATGCAAAATTTACGACCCTGGGAAGTTGATGTAGTAACTTACCCAAACGGGGCCCACATGACTTTTGGCACTTCATCTCCTAGGTTTAGGTTTTTGGATGTCTAGGATTTTTGGCATTCTTGTTTATTGTAAAAATTCCTTCAGAGCCTCATTGTAATCATCTTCTTGCGAATAAGTGCAACCGTCGCATCTCTTCTCAGAGATAAGCCACCACCATTCCAGCAAGCTTGTTTCCACTGCATTTTACAATTTCAGCTTATTTCCTTATTGAATAGAAAACCAGTTTTATTGTATCTTTGTTATTTTGTGTTAAGCACCTGTTAATAATATGTATTCATTTCGTTCTTCTCATAAAATCTGGATCAATGGTATCAAAGCGGTCTTCTCCTTGTCGTCTTAATGCATGTCCCCAACGAGGTCGAAGTATAAAGAGTTGGGTCTCGAGCTTGTTTCTCTTAAGGACAAAATCTCTCACATGCCCAAGCGACCTCTCATGGCGGGAGAAAAGAAAGATGAAGGGATAGGATATCCTTTCAAACTGTTGATTGAGGAAGCCCTCACGCAACAAAGGAATGAGATGATGGATAGTTTCGCGCAAATCCTTCGGCAGCTACCAACAGGCGACACATCTTCTTCGAGCAAAGGCGCCACCCCCTTCAAGGTACAAATAAACTTCAATATTCCTATATTTGAAGTTTAGATAGATGCAGATGTTATAGACAAGTGGTTGAATCTATTATAAGGGTATTTTTTTGTCCATAACTTTTCGAATAGAGAAAATATTACTTTTGCGCTCCTCAAAGTCGGTTCCCCATGTCAAAGATTGGTGGGAAACTTTCTGTGAGAAAAAGGAAATAGAGAAACCCTCATTATTTACAGTCAGGACCACCTGAGANGTATCGTGGCGCTCTGCATATATACATCCAGACCAAAATGGAATTTTTGGACATCTCATCCTTGGGTGTGGCCTACCAATATGCCGTCAAAATTGAGCAAAAGCTCAAACAAAGACGTGACAATTTGGGCCTGGGAAACCCTCACAAAAAAATCCAGGAAATGGCGGCCCCAACACACAGAATAAAAGACAGAGCAAAGATGGATAGTATCAGGAAAACCAGTCCAAGCCGAAAGTAAAGAAGGACACCAGAAAGACAAAGAAAGATATCGGGAAGTGGTGTGACTTCCATAAGAGCCCTTGGCATAACATTGTTGACTGCCACTCAAAGAAGTCGTTGGTGGCCGAAGTTAAAGCCTTTGAATCATATGCGGGTTCAGACTCTGAGCCAGAACTAGAAAGGGGAAGATGGATCATTGACGTTGAAACCAGTGTCACCATTGCTACCACCAAGCTCCAGCCTGGTGAACCAGACGAGCCAGAAGAAGGAGAACGCCTCTTCCATTCGCAGATGTGGGTAAAAGGCACCCCGCTGCACTTCATCGTGGATAGAAATAGCTAGAAGAACCTCATATTAGCAAAGGTCGTCAAGCAACTGTCCCTACCGATAGCACCACACCCACAACCCTACATCATTGGATGGCTCAACCAAGGAAGCAATCTTCTCGTCAGCCAATAGTGTCGACTGTAGTACGACATCAAGCCCTTCAAAGATGAGGTATTGTGTGATTTTTCTCTTCTCGAAGTTTGTGATGTTCTTTTGGGCCAATCTTATTTATGGAAACGTCATGTTGTATATGAGTCTAGGCCTTGTAGTTTTATTATTACTTTGAACAGGAAATTGTACAGGATACCCGAGGCAATCCCACCTAGTGTTATTTCCTTGATCTCTACTAAGCAATGCAAGAAGGTCATCTCTCAGATGGGGAAGTTTGTCTTCTTCGTGATTTTCTCTCAGAATAAGTGAAAGATCACAGCCACATCCAAGGTCTCTGTGGCCGACCTCTCCGCACAACAGAAGCAAGTAGATAAGGTTCTGGAATAATACTCAGATATCTTCTCCTCACCTACTAGGGTACCTCTGCACTGCTAGATCAAGCACCCCATCGATATGACACTTGGCGCACCGTTGCCCAATGGGCTAGTCTATCATCGCTCTCTATTAGAGAATGAGGAGATCAAGTGATAGATCCAAGAACTACTCCACAAGGGACACATCTGTCCCAGCTCCTCACCTTGCAGGAGCCCAATCGTGCTGGTACAGAAGAAAGATGGAACCTAGCGACTCTGCATTGATTACCGGGCTCTGAATAAAATCACAGTCAGAAAACAGTACATGATTCCCCAAATCGACAACCTCCTTGATCAACTCATAGGGGCCAAATACTTCAGTAAGATTGATCTGAAGTCTGGCTACCACTAGGTCTCGATAGAATAGACAGATGTATGGAAAACCACCTTCAAGTCAAAGGAAGGCCTTTTTGAATGGTTGGTCATGCGCTTTGGTTTGAAAAATTATCTAGCCACTTTCATGAGGATGATGGACAATATCCTATCACCATTCACCAATACTTTTGTAGTGGTGTATCTGGATGACATTCTGATTTACAGCAAGACTTGGGTCGAACACTTGCAGCATATTCAACATGTTTTTCACACCCTGCGGCAGCACAAGCTATATGCCAACTTGGAAAAATGATCCTTCGGCATGGACAGGGTCCATTACCTTGGCTACATAATTGATCATCATGGAGTACATGTGGATCCAACCAAGATCCAAGTCATCCATGACTGGTCAACCCTAACCACACTCACTGATCTTCGGAGCTTCTTGGGCCTTGCCAATTTGTACTATAGGTTCGTGTTGGGATTCTCCCATATTGCATGGGCCCTCAACCAAATAAATAGGTGTGGTGGTAAGGTGAAATTTGTGTGGGGTCGGTCCCAACAACAAGTGTTCGAAGATCTGAAGCAGTGCTTGTGCTCAGCCCCAATACTTTAACTACCAGACCAGCAACAGCCCTTTGAGATTGAGACAGATGCTTTAGACTATGCGGTGGGCATCGTTCTCACTCAGCATGGCCACCCTGTGGCCTATCATAGTGAGACACTATCAGATGTTGTTCACAAGTACCCTACTTACAACAAATAAATGTACTCCATTGTGTAAGCCTACCGCCAGTGGAGACATTACATTCTTGGGAAGGAGACAGTCGTCCACACTGATCATAAGCCACTGCAGTTCATGCAGACACAAGGAAAATTGCAGAATGATCGCCATAAAAAGTTGTCCACATACTTGCAACAATTCCACCTCAACATCAAGTATAAAACATGAAGCACCAATCGCGTCGTTGATTGCCTCAACAGAATGCCAGTCGCAGCACTCACCATGGTGCTAGACTCCTACGGCCATGAGACCTTTGGATGGCCCCAAATCTATGAGATAGATGCGAACTTCGCCACCACCTACAAAGGTTGGGTGCAAACGTAGTTGCCGATAATTTCCATCTTTAGGATGGGTTGTTGTGTCGTCTGGGCCATATATGTGTTCCATCAAGCGAGAAAGTGAAGCTGATCTGGGAATCCCACTACAGTCGGGTGGAAGGACACTTCGATGTTGAAAAGACAGTGGCAATGCTACAGAAACATTTCTACTGGCCGAAACTTCGGCAGGAGGTCAACGAGTATATCAGGTCCTACATTGCCTGCGCTATTGCCAAACCGACCACTAAGAAACAAGGCATGTACACCCCTCTTCCTACTCCGGACAGGCCATGGGAATCCATCTCAATGGACTACATGTCGGGCCTCCCATCCACCAAGTAATGAAATGACTTTGTTTTTGTGGTTGTTGATCATTTCTCTAAGATGGTGATTCTGGTTGCCTGCAAGAAGAACATCACAACAAAGGCCACTGCCAAGCTCTTCTTTGAACGAGTCTGGGTACATTTTGGAATCCCACAAACCATTATCTCAGATCGGGACAGTCGATTTCTCAGCACATTCTGGTCGAGCCTCTGGTCACTGCTGGACACCAAGCTCACCAAATCCATGACCTTCCACCCCCAGACAAATGGCCAAACCCAAGTCGTAAATCAAATGATTGTGCATATCCTTCACATGTATAATTCAAAGCACCCTCGCACATGGGATGAGAGGCTTCCCTATATCCAACATAGCTATAACCGAGCCTGCATATCTCAACCATCC